>MCJB01028027.1:120050-167857 GCA_002018475.1 Nicotiana obtusifolia
ATGGTTCGAGCATCGATCATCCGGTTTTTGGTGTCGACATCACGCATCGGTCCGAACATCGGTCAAATGATTCGACCTCGATATAGGTTTGCCCGGTCAAATGATTGCCGGTCTGGTAACCGGTCCCGAGGTTCAACCTCGAGATTCAACCTCGATTGATCCTTTTATGAAAAACCCGATTTTGCCTTACACAGATAGCCCCCTCGTTCTTTGGAGGGTAACGACAAAGGACGAAATGAGCCGCCGCCGATTCTCTAAAACTACGTTAAGATTTGACCGCTCTTTTTGTCTGGTGACATCAGCACTGTGACGCGCTTTAATCAAGGGGAAAGTCTTTTCAGAGGTCAATTCGTGTCAAACCCCTGCCCTTCATTAAATGCCTCTTTTTCTTGGTTGTCGAACCGCCGCTGCTTGAAATACTACCCCTCGAACTTCACCCCCTTTACTTTCGTAATTCCCGCTTCTTTTTCGTTTAGCCATCTTCTCCTCATCTGCTTCTCTTTTCCATCTGCTTCTCTTTTTCATCTGCTTCTCTTTTTCATCTGCTCCTCTTTTTCACCGTTTCGTCTGCTTTACCTGTGCCGTTGCCTTTCCTTACCAAGCCTTCACTTTGTCTTCCTCATTACTCGCCCATTCCTCCTTCACTGGTTCTAATGGCGAAAATGTCTAAAAGCGTTCCTCAACATCAACAGTCTTCTCCCTCCCATTCCGTAGAGGGAGGAGACTGTACCGCCCATGCCACCGTGGGAAAGACCACAGCTGAGCCCCCTTTAAAGGCGTTCTTGCCGGTTGGGTGTTCTATTGGGTTTGATTTCAAGGTGGAGAAAGCCTCCTCCGCGTCGGGTCGGGGTGAACCGGTGAGTAGGTACATGAGTTCTATCACTGAAGAAGTAGTTGATAGGGTAAAAACGGAGTGTAACTGGGGAGATAAGGAAGTGATAATCCCTTCCTCCGAAGATTCGATTACAACCTACGTAGAGGGTTATGTAAATGTATATACCTACCCTTTTACGTTTGGGCCTTTAGATCCCATCGTTGTAGCCTTCTGCAAGAGGTACAGTGTTACAATAGGGCAAGTCCACCCCTCTATTTGGCGCATAATTCGCCTTTTCCGCTTTTTTGCGGAAAAAGCCGGGGGCAACCCTTTACCCTAGACCATTTGATGCGTTTGTATAGCCCCCGAATTTTCCGAGGGGGGTTAATAAAACTCACACGTAGGGCGAGCAAGTCCCCGTTCTCAAGTATCGACGAGGACAGAGACCGGGGCTGGATGAGCCGGTTCGTAAGAGTGAAGACATCGGACCTGATCCCTTCCGATGAGATGCCGTTCCCTGAAAATGTCAGATAGTCCAGTCCCATGACGCGGATTGTTCGTTTTGGTTAGACAAATATTGTGAATTTGTATCTTGAGTTATGTCACATGAGTCTAAAAGAACACATACCATGTAAATTGTAGAATTATTTGCCCAAAGTGTAATGGTAACGATTAGAATGGTCGTTTTGAGTTTTAAGGTTCCATTCAGTGGTTCGAGGTCTTCGACGGCATCATATTGTATATTATGACTTGTGTGCATAGTCGGATTTGATTTTCGGATGTTCCGGGATGAATTCGAACGATTCATTCTCACTTTAGAAGCTTAAGTTGAAAATGTTGACCGGGGTTTGACTTTTGTGGAAACGACCCCGGAACGGTGTATCGATGGCTCCGATAGGTTCGTATATATCGTAATTTTAGACTTGGGTGTAAGCCCGAAATCGAATTCGGAGGTCCGTAGGTTGATTTGTGTTGTTTTGCCGAAAATTGGCAACTTGAGGTTTAGAAGTTTGACCATAGGTTGACTTCATAGCTATCGTGGTTGGAATTCTGTTTCAGGACTTGTACTAGGCCCGTCTTGCTATTTGGAACTTGTCCGCAAAATTTGGCGTCATTCCGAGTTGATTTGATAGGAATCGGACGTGCAGTTGTGTTTTTAGAAGTCCTTGAGTTTCATGTTGATTTCATGTGTTTTGGAGGTTTGATTCATGGAGTCGGATGTTGTTTTGATGATTTGATCGCGCGAGAAAGTCCGTCTTATGTTTTTAGACTTATGTTGATATTTGGTGTGGAGCCCCAAGGGCTCGGGTGGATGCGTTTCAGAGTATTTAATAGAGTTTAAGTTCTGCTGGTTTTGCACAGGTGCTTCAGGTCTCGCATTTGCGAGATATAGGTCGCATTTGCAAGATTTTGCTGGGGTCTGCTAGGTTCGCATTTGCGAACATTCAGTTTGCATTTGCGATAATGGCCTGGGCTGGGGGGATTGCTTTTGCGAAATTGACAGGGATAACATTTGCGATCTTACTGTCGCTTTTGCAAAAAGTTCACAGTTCGCATTTGCAAACAAATCGTCGGATTTGCGACAACAGCAGGGCTGTGAGGGTCTTCGCTTTTGCGATCATTTTGTCGCATTTGTGGGGTTCGCATTTGTGAACTCCAGGTCGCATGCGACACCTACGATGGGACATAAAAGTTGAGGGACGGGATTTTGGTCTCATTTTCATATTTTGGAACTCTAGACTCCGTAGGAGGTGATTTTGAAAAGGGATTTTCATCTACAATCATTAGGTAAGTGATTTTGATCAATTTCTAACTATTTTACATGATTATATATGAGATTTAACATCTAAATTATGAGAATCAAAGTAAAATTTTGAGGATCTTTGTCTATGTTTTGAAAAATGAGAATTTGAGTTTTGAGAGTCGATTTGGACTCAAATTTTGAAACAACACACATATATGGACTCGTGGGATTATGGGTAGTTGGAATCTACCCTTGGACCGTGGTTCTAACAAGGCGAGCCTGGGGTTAATTTTAGTTGACTTTTGAGGAATTGTGTAAAGATCATAGCTTTATTTATTGGAATTGATTTCTCTTGTAATATTTGATGCTATTAAGACGATTTTGGTTAGATTTGAGCCGAGCGGAGGTGAATTATAAAGGGGAAGCTATTTTAGATATTGATAGAGGACTTTGAGGTAAGTATCTTGCCTAACATTGTGTGGGGGAACTACCCCGTTAGGATTGGTTTGTTTGCACTATTTGAACTATGTGTAAGACGTATACACGAGGTGATGAGTGTGTACACGACTTATATGTGGAAATTTAACCGGTTTAGACTCTTAGGATTCTTAGGTATATTAAAATGAAGTTGCATTATCACGTTATATCCTCCATTGCTAAATTTACTGTTACATGCTTTATTTGAAGTTGATTGGTTCATGTTCTATCCTTTATTACCAAATATACTCTTATACGCTTTAATTGAAGTTGTTGCACCTCTTAATGTTATGTTATTCATAGTTGAATTATTCTTATTTGAAGTCATTGTTACATGTTATCTCTTCCATTGTAGATTTATCCTTATTTGAAGTCATTGTTACATGTTATCTCCTCCATTGTGTTTTATCCTTATTTGAAATCTTTGTTACATGTAATCTCTCTTATTGTTGAGTTATTCTTATTTAATATAATTGTTACATATTATCTCTCTCTTGTTGAGTCATTCTTATTTGAAGCCATTATTACTTGTTATGTCTTTCATTGTGAGCTCATTCTTCCGTTTTATTGTATTTTTTTGTAATTCTTGTGTTGATTTACTTGTCGTACTCCCGTGTTATTGTTGTTATTGTTGTACTCAGTGTTGTTGAGCCGAGGACTATGTGTGGTTGTGGTATTGAAATTATTTTAAGGAAATATTTTGGTATATGGGCACATGTGGATCGAGTTGTTATATTGTATTGTTATGTTTTTGAGACATGTGGCATTGTTGAGAGAACTGTCGGGGTGTTCGCACGTGAATTGTCCGTGCTATTGTTACTATTGATATTTTGCACATGCGGCATAACAAGGCGAGCTATTTATGTTAAGATTGCGCATGTAGCGAGACAAGGTGGGATAATTATTATGCGCGTGTGGCGAGACAAAGCGGGCATCTGCTTTATTGTTGCGCACGCGGCGAGACATGGGGGGCTATGTGGGGAATGATTTGTGATGGTTGGGGGCATTGTTATTGATGATATTTATGTGGTGGTGTGCCTACCGTGTGTGGGTCATGTATATTACGGTTTCGTTGTGTTGTTTCCAGTGTGCCATTCGGTGTCTCTGCCCTTGCTTGTTGAACTCGAGCTGTGATAAATACTTGCACAAGCATACACCGTAAACTGTCACTTAGAATTGTCCAATAATATCAACCTTGATGTTTGTTGATCATTTACATGTATTCTTGTATACCTGCCTTCTGTGCGTAAGTAGTATTCTTGGCACATGAGTTGTCCGTGCGGATATGAGATATTGTTACTGCTAGCACATGAGTTATCCGTGCAGATATAAGGTATTAATTGTACTGCTACGTAAGTCGTCTGTGTAGCATGTGAGTTGTTAGTGCGGTTGCGATTGGTAATGTGGGTACAACATCACAAGTGATTAGGGTTCGTGATTTGGGACCCGTGATTTGTGATTATAAGGTGTGGTACCTCGGGGAAACTCTTGTATAAACCTTGTGTGAGAGCGATCGATTATTGGATTGTTACTTGTTCTCCCTTGCTTGGTTTCACTTGACTTTAACTGTATTATGCTTAACTTACGGAATTATTACGTGTTTGTTCCTTGTTACTAATTGTTGCTTCTAGTTTCCATTTGCAAGTATTGTATTGTTATTCTTACCATGTTTAGCTTTGCATTGATATTGTTCGCTGTTAGTTTATGTTCATACCTACATATGTGATCATGTCTAGTAGGTATCTTGACTGTTCCTCATCACTACTCCACCGATGTTAGTCGTGATACTTACTCGGTACCACTATGGTGTACTCATGCTACAATTGCTGCACATTTTTGTGCAGATCCAAGTACATCGGAGCGCGCTGGTCATTAGTTAGCTAATTGTGAGTTACGGCAGAGACTCCAAGGTATACCTGCGATTGCGTTCGCAGGCCTCGGAGCCACCTTCTGAAGTTTTACTTTGAACTGTTTATTTCAATTTCAAACAGTAATGTATTTAATATTCTTAGGAAGGCTTATGACTTATGCTACCGGTTTTAGGATGTTGTATTCCTACTTTGGATTGTTGGCTTTGTATAGAAATTTCTGGTTCATGTTTAATAGTTTATTGGTTAAATCCGTTAGTAATTCAGTAAGTGTTAGGCTTACCTAGTCCTAGAGACTAGGTGCCATCACGACTCCTAAGGAGGGATTTTGGGTCGTGACAGTAATATGCATCTCTTCTTTAAAAGTTTTTCAGTTCAAAAATATGTATTCTGCTTACCAAACCTCTCTTGGTTTGCTCACTCTCTATCATGGGCATCACAAAAATGCATCCACGGATGCAAGTACGCGTATTAATTATATTTTTTCCTTTCATGAACTAAAGTAAAATCGTACATTCATATGCATTTATTATAAATGTGTATATACGTCTATGTACGGATAAAATCGGGGATAAAGTTAACCCTGATTTTCCGATAAAGAAATGAGAAGACAGTGTGGTCTGATGTAGGCTCGGGTAAAATCGAGGGTTCCCCATATCAGAGCCCGGGGAAACGAATTAGACACCAAGATTCGGACATGACCGAATATGAGAGGAATCGAGCTCAGGAAAAATAAAGAATCGAGGCTAAAGGAAAGACGGTTAGAGAGGACGAACGAGGGGCGAAATTTCCGCCATCAATCGGGTATTACGGCACAAATCTTGCTCGATATCAACTGCGGATATTAATTTACTAAAAGAGAAGAATTTTTATCTTATTTAGATTTGTACTAGGATTGAAGCTCTTCTACTATATAAAGGGGATAACCTTTTCATTTTTCAACCACGTCTGTTGGCACGCATATATCAAAGCAATAAAGTTATATTTTTGTCTTCTAGCTCTTGTTCAAAGTGTTCTTCGGCTACTCATTCTTTAGTTGCAACCGAGCCCGTCTCGAGGACTCGATCTGAACCAGTTTCAGCATTCAATTTAAAGTCATGCTTAATTATTCCATCACGTTTGATTTGATCGTTTTGTTTCTCTTTAATTTGATTATTTGTTATTCTTAAATCATTCATGTTATATTAAATTACGTATCCTTTAAATCGCTTACAAATTCTTGAAGTAATGATTGTTGTACTCAAATGATTATCTCTTCACTATTTATAGCATAGAGCATTGACCTAAAATGGTACCCGCCATTCCTATATGGTATATTCTAGGTGCATGTATCCAAAATTTTATCCTTCTACTTTATCCTCTCAGTATATATACGAACTTCTAGCATGTGGTTATGATTCTCCCTAGGGTTTTTTGTTCCATTAGAAATTGACCAAATCCCTTCTGTGTGATTTTCACAACCTGGATTAGGATAAGCTATACATGGTAAAATAGTCATAAAACCTCATAGAGACGTCTCTTATTTATCGCCGCCAGCTTGTTCAACAGCAACAAGATTAAAAGACGAGTTTAATATAAGATACAATAAAAATAATATATTAGCATATAAATTGTAAAACTTTACTTCTATAACAACTTAAAAAATTTTAAAAGAAAACAAATGATCATGATTCGGGGATGATTTAGGGTCCTAATTAGTGTTTCATTTTAGATTTCAGTCAGAGACGGCTCCATGATTTAAATTTAATGGGTTCAACATTTAAAAATTTTAATATTAAACTTATTGTATTATGGGTTCAAATTTAATACTTATTGAGATTTTAGTAGGTTTATATATATAAACTTACTCTTCGTGTCGAAAATTATGTATGCAGTTGAATCCGTAGTCGAAAGGTTATATTTGTTGCTGGTTCCAGTTGCTACCAACGGACAGGGGCAGATCTAGTATATCACCAACGAGTTCAATTCGACCCATAACTTTTAACGTAAAGTAAAAATGTATATGTAGATATTCATTAAAATTATAATCTTTATAAAAAGCAATCCTTCTTAATAGACTCTACGTGGCTTGAATCTGAATGGTCGGGCAACTGAGTTTCGAAAAGGTTTCAGTTGCTAAAACACAGTTCAGTAACAGGTGGGAACATGAGTTCGTGATCATTGTCATTACAAGGCCATGCAATTAATATATATGGCCCTCTAGAAAATAGCCTTGTCGTGACCTGCAGTTTGGTTTTCTTACTCTTTTTAGATTGATTTTATCCAAGAAAAAGCTAGTGTTGATAAATAAAGGAATGATACTCTTAATTCAATCAGTATTAATTAATCAAATATTAGCATTTGGATTAAGTAAGTATATAATAAAGCAAGATCCTGACTTTCACTACAGAAACGTCCCCTAATGCAAAAGCCAAAATCTCTAGACCGCTTACTCCAAAAACTGGTTTTAAAAATATTAGACTGTTCAGTATTGCTATATTCTTGACTTCGATAAGACATATAACATCTGCCAAAATTTAATTGATTAACTATAACAAAGATTCAATTAGCATAATGCTTGTCTTTAATTACATGCTTGTACTTACTATTGACGTTTCCTAGCTATAGGTAATTTTTTATACCACCTTATAAGTACTTCGCCAGCTTTTTTTGTCAAAAAGGGAAAAAGGGAATTGGAATAGATGTAATCAAACCCCTGACAAAGAACAAGTTTATAAAATAAGCTACTAATTAAAAGGGATTATTTTGACTAAAGTTAGGGATCTTGGAGCGAGAGGAAACAGTTTGGGGAAAGAGCAGAATAGGCCTACCAACTTCTTTGAAATTTAAGAGCTAGGGCCCCCAAGTTTTGAAACATTACAAATGGGACCCAAGATCGGAAACTTTTTCTGTGGGCGTGTTTACTTTTTACGTCTGATGTTTACGTAAGTTTTTATTTTAGTAGTACTGCTAGTTAATTATTTTGTTCGGTTTATGTGGCAATTAATTCCGAAGACATATAAAGAACCTGACAAGGTCTGTGATGCTAACTCCAACTATTTCTGTGCAGACACAAATGGGGCTCAAATTTCTCAGACCCTTCCAAATTAAAATTTATAACTCTCTGTGATACCAGAATTCGGTGAAAATGACATAAAATCAACTAGCCAGCTACATTAGAGAGCTTATGCAAAAAGGAAAAAAAGGAGTAATAAATTAGAGCATATGCTAAAAATGGAAATTTAAACTTCTTTAATTTCTAAAAGGAATTCTACAGTTCCAAAACATAAAAATATTGTACGTTATATTTAATGTAATGTGATTACACTGGACATGTTGTTGTTGTACGTTACATTCAATTAATAATCGATATCATATAGTCAATTCGAAAGAACGAACTCATATGAAATTCTTGAAAATATAATACGAGTAAAATTCAGATGGCTTTTGTGGATTTTCTTTGACAATAGAGGCACCCACATGATTAAATGGAGTAATGAGCTAAATCCAGAGGGAGAATTTGTGGATTTTATATGAAAGAGAGATAACAAATAAGCAAATGCAACTACGTATGAGGAAACCTCTAGATAAGGAACCTGGTAATCTATGCATAATGCATTCAACAAGCAAAATTTCTTGAACCATAGCTTTAGGAGAGGGTGGACTACTATTCATGGTTCGATTTAAGATTTTACTTTCAAATCAAATAAACATCAGTTTGTCAAAAATATAAATATAATCAAACCAGATATAAGACCAATAATTCCATTCCCAAAAACTTTTCGTTTTCTATGTATTAGTTAAAAAAAATTTCTGTTTTAGTTAGTAGCAGTAAATATGACATATACCGTAAAAAAAGATTGTCTGCATACTCAAAGGCGTAGCCACAGAGGCGGCTACAGATTTAGCCGAACTCAATAGCTTTGATCCAAATTTTATATTTATCTTTTAGAAATTTATTAATTATGTACAAATATTAATTTAAAACTCAATAATTTAAAAGGATTATAAACTGAACCCATAAACTTGAAATCTTTATTCCATCTCTATGCATACTGATTTACACATATTTTTTCATATAGATTAATTTTTCTTAACCATAGCTAATTAATATATATACTCATAATTCACGAAATCACTTGACTATGAAAAAGTTGATACTATTCTTGAAACCACATGTACAAGTAAATTTTTACTTCAATTTGGCTTTCATTAACTAATTAAGGAGAAAGTAATATTCTCCAAACAATAATTCCAGAAATGATAGTTCCCTTTTCAAGAATTTGCCCTTACTTCAGACAGATTCCAATTTAGTCTTAAGACTCTATGTGACAATTGATGCCCCATAAAACATACTCCCTCTGTCTCAATTTATGTGAGCATGTTTGATTGAGCAAGGAGTTTAAGAAAAAATGAAAACTTTTAAAATTTGTGGTCCTAAACAAGGGCTCAGAGTATTTATGTAGTTATAAAAGCTTTTCATTAAGGATAGAATTGTAAGTTTAAGCTAAATTATTTCTAAATTTAGAAAAGGATCATTCTTTTTGTAACGGACAAAAAAAAAAAAAGTTCACCTAAACTAAAACAGGGAGTAGTATACTATATACTATATAATCATTTAATTAACGGGGAGGGAAAAGCCAAGTTTCTTCTCCTATATATATCCTCCACTTTATTGCAACTTCATTTTATCAAGGTTACCTCCTTACATCACTACCCTCCAAAATTTCTCCTTTTTTCCCAAGAAAAGCACAAAAATCCAACATGGAGTATTACAGTGACAATGGCTTTTTAGAAGAACTATTATCTGTAAGAAGTGACTCATGGGATACTACTACAACACTAGTTCCTATGGAAATAACAGATTTTTACAACAATGTCTACAACTTTGAATCTTTAAACTCTGTTGAAGTTCCACTTCCTTGTGCTTCTACTACTATAACTACTACTACTACTTCTAATTCCTTTGAAGACTACTCATATGATTTGCCATTTGGCCAAACTCTAATAAATTCTTCATTTTATAGCCCATTTGGTGATGAATTGTCTCCTCTTGAGCTCACTGATAATACATCCTCATTCCCTAATTCCCATGAAGATTTTTCCTCAATCTTGGAAGAAGAAGTTGGGAACTGTAGTTTTCAGAATTTGGAAATAGGGAATAATGTTCCTTGTAAATTGGAGCAAATTCAAGTGTCTGAAGCAGCAGCAGCTCCCTGTTTTAATATTGGTTTGTGTCCAGAGAAAAAAACAAAAGCAAAGAAATTAGATGGGCAACCTTCTAAGAATTTAATGGCTGAGAGAAGGAGAAGAAAAAGACTCAATGATAGACTCTCTATGCTTAGATCAGTAGTTCCCAAGATTAGTAAGGTAATTCAGAGCCTTCTTAACTTCCATTACTTTTTCCCCTTTTTATTACCTGTTTAAATTTTATGTACTGAGGGTCTGGAGCGGAGCCACAGTGTTGGTTGCGGTAGGTTTTGTTCAAACTCTGTATTTGTATTAAGAAATCCAATAAATATGTAAAGAAAAAGTATTTAGACGATCAGGTAGTTTAAAGTACTTGTAACCTGATAAAAAAGATAGCTGATTTGTTATAACAGATTAAACTGCATTGATTGCACAGATTATGTAAAATATCTTTACATTATGAGTACATATAGCTTAAATTTTTTTCTTATTGTTAATCCATGTAACATGCAGTTTATGAGTTGGAAATTGTTTAGATTTCTGCTGAAGTGTTTTTGTTCTTGTATTGTGAATTTCTGAAGTCGATTTATTGTTCCACTCTCACAGATGGACAGAACCTCAATCCTTGGAGATACTATTGACTACATGAAGGAACTACTAGAGAGAATCAACAATTTGCAAGACGAAATGGAACTTGGACCAAATCAGCTAAGCTTGTTGAGCATTTTCAAAGATGTAAAACCCAATGAAATGCTGGTCAGAAATTCACCTAAGGTAAGTTACAACAACATTAATATTAGTGCCTAAACTCCAAGACATTAAGTTGAGATCAGTTATATGAATTCTGATCGCTCTACTTAGTTCTTTCTATGTTTTATTAATTTGGAGTTGTGGTACTTAATCTAATATCATCTTTTGTTGCAGTTTGATGTGGAAAGAAGAGGTGTTGATACAAAAGTAGAGATTTGTTGTGCAGGGAAGCCTGGTCTTTTATTATCAACAGTGACCACATTAGAGGCCTTAGGCCTAGATATTCAACAGTGTGTAATCAGCTCCTTTAGTGATTTTACAATGCAAGCTTCTTGTTCTGAGGTATATAAAATTCAATGCACCAAGTTAACTTTTATTTTTCTTTTTTTTAATTGTTTGAAGTTAGAAGTTAGAGGTAAGGTCCGTGTACATATTACCTTTTCTAGACTTCACTTGTGAGAATATACGGGGTATATTATTGTTATTGCATGTTACCTATGGGATGTTTATTTAATTTCATTCAAGTTTGACTTTTTTTTTAACATAAATTGTTTGTATATGGTGATAGGAAATGGAGCAGAGAGGAGTTGTGAATTCAGAAGACATTAAGCAAGCATTATTCAGAAATGCTGGATATGGAGGAAGGTGTCTTTAGGTCATGTGGAGTAAATCTAGAGGAAAGAGGGAAAAGAAAAGTTTGGATGTATTTGTTGTTACTTGGTAGATTCTTTGTATCTGTGCATTTTGTCAAGTTAGGAGCTTTTTTTCCCTCAAGTGAGAGGTTGTAGTGGATTTTTGTAATTTTTGTCATCCAAAATAAGTGGCTTCTATTAATTCAAACTAATTGGGTTTTCCTTTTATCACAGCCCCACATAGATATCTGTGCTCTTTTTTCTTTTCTTTTTTCTCTTTTATTTTCCCCTTTATGTTAAGCTTGAACTTGAGGGGTTCGACCGTCGAATCAATCTATATTATATTTTTTTGGGGTGCGATCCTTTCTCGACTCTTGCATAGAAAATATTTTGTACAACGCACTGCACTTTTTATGTTAAGCTTGAACTTGAGGGGTTCGACCGTCGAATCAATCATTGATACTTGAATTAGAGTAGACTGTCTATATTACACTTTTTTGGGGTGCGATCCTTTCTCGACTCTTGCATAGGAAATATTTTGTACAACGCACTGCACTTTTTATGTTAAGCTTGAACTTGAGGGGTTCGACCGTCGAATCAATCATTGATACTTGAATTAGAGTAGACTGTTTATATTACACTTTTTTGAGGTAAGATCCTTTCTCGACTCTTGCATAAGAAATATTTTGTACAACGCACTGCACTTTTTATGTTAACCTTGAACCTAAGGGATTTATGCCCCTACCTTAACTAGTTGCATGTCTACACTTCATACTCTAGTTTTTATAACTAGAAGAGAAAATTGGTAATTTCTAATTATGTTATAAGTTCATTCATTTTCTACTAGGTATATATAAAATCGTTAGATTATTTATTGTATTTCTGTAAATAATGAACATCTTTGTTGAAAATATTGCATAAGTCACTGGTGTAACTGTATAATATCTTGACGAGTAGGTCATTTGTATTTTATGCATTGTGACTATCGTTGTTAGCTTGTGAAGGAAAAATAACAAATTATATGAGACAATCCAGCTAAAGAAAAAAAAAAAAAAACAAAGAAGAAAACAACAGTAGACGTGGACAAAACGAGTTCAAGAGGAACTTTATGCCTAAAATAAGTTCTATCCACACTTCTTTGTTGATAAGATAAACTGAAGTAGCAAAGAAGCGACACTCGGACAGTTGATGTCGAGGCCAATAACCAACATTTGAACTTGGTATTTCATCTTTAGATCTTATTTTTACTTCTTTTAAATAGTAAACATAAGTTTAATTTTATCATAATATTAAATTGGTGACAATAGTTTGGCATAAGGAATCCTACGAAATAACCATGCACAAAATATAAGCATTAAATGGTGATAGTACCAATTTGGACGTTAATAGGCAATGATGGTGTGTATTGCAGGGTCCTGCCCTGTTTTGGGACACGATTCTATTTTATTTGGGGTACAAACCAAGAAGTCTTTTAGGATGTGATGCCCCAATTAGCTATCTATCACATTGTCAAATGAGGTACAAAGCTTAATACAAAATTCTTCATTAATATAGTCGGTGCGAGCTCTAACCTACGATGCCCTAGGTTAAATGCGCAATAACAACAAGACACAACGTAATTTCACAAGTGTTGTCTGGGAGGATGGTATGTATGCAATTTTATCCTTACCTTGTGAAGGTAGAGAGGTTGCTTCCGATAAATCCTCAACTTAAAAAAAGCAAAGTCAGAGCATTATTAGAAAAAATACAATAATAGATCAACCACAAAAAGAGAACAGCAACACGAAACAGTACCACTAACTAGAAGATAACAAGAAATGTGAGGCAATAAAACAACTAGTAGTAATACAAATCTAAGTATATAAGAAAGTACGAGAGTACTATAGATAGTAAAGGACAAATTCGCAACTACATACCAGCCTTCTATCCTAGTTCTCGATTTTCAAACTTTTCTATCAAAGGCCATGTCCCGGTAAGTTGCAGGTAGGCATGCCCTACCTTATCATCTCTTCCCAACACTTTTTTGGCATACTTTTACATCTTATCTGACCCACCATGACCAACATTTCCTCAGATCCACCATGGTCAACCTCTAGATTAAATGCCCACACTTACTTTGCAAAAGACTTCACATTATTAAAAAAAAAATTTCACTAAATTTTGTATCGGCTTTAGTGATGTAAGATTTTATTTGCACATTTGGACAGGAAGGGAACATGCGAAAGCGTGTTTGCTATAGTATAATTAATGATCAAAGTACAATTTTTCGCAATGAAAATGATGATGATAAAATAAAGACAAAGGGTTACATGTAAAGCACGCAGTTTTGATAGAAAAAACCAAAAACCAGAAACGACAGCTTTCAAGTGTGTTATAAGGTACGTCCAATATCATATTCTTCATTTTTCTTCAGTATAATGTACGTGTACTTAAGCATCATTATTATTCTAATAAAGAATGAAAGAGCAGTGTTCCATCACATTCATCGAATATATATCTGACTTTGGATTTTGTTCTTCTTCTAATTCAATCAGTTCTAATTCAAGGCAAATTTACGTAATTGAGATTATTCATCCGATTTTTATTATTTGAAGTTGAAGAAATAAGTATATGTTAGTTAAGGACATTTGCTGCTATACCTAAATTCTGTTCGATATTGTAATGAAAGAGTCATCACATATTGTCTGAAAATGGCAATTTCAAAACAGGTTGCGACATGTATCATGTATAAATCAATAATTGTATGTTACGTATTGTCTCTCTAACCAAAACCGGTAATAACAAATAAAGCATCATAAAACACAAGTTAAATCTTCAGCCTATTCAATTTAGGTCTGAGTTTGGACTAGAGTACTCGATTATTAGCAGGTTTGGCATGTTTATTCAAGTAGTCTGATTCTGAACTAAACTAAAACATATTACGTGTGTGTTAGGATTGGGAACCGGGTAATTTGAAATTTAGCCAAACAATGTTATAATGATAATCACAAAGACAATGCAACTTGATAACAACGACACTAAAGCATATAAAGAAGACACCAATTTAACGTGGTTCGGTCAGTGTGACCTACGTACACAAGCGGAGAGGAGCAAATTAATTCACTATAGCAACGAGAGTACAAAAGAGCGTACAAAATTAGAGTAAATATTCTAATTAATCCAAAGTACCCCCGAGAGAATAACCTCATAAAATCACTCCAAAGAAAGGAGATCATACAAGTGTTTTACAATACCCAACTCTCTTACAAAATACTCTCAAATACTAAAGGAGGAGAAGAAACAAGAAATGAAGACTCAAGTCTTGTTGGTGTTTTAAAATGAACTAATGGCCTTTTCTTTTATAGGCAAAAAAGCCTTGGCCTCTTAGTTGTAAAAGAAAAGATACAACTTGTGCAAATGATATCCACCACATAATGCAATATTTTTGGGTCCCAAAGAATATTGCTAACAAAGTCTACTTTGCAAAAAGCTTATGCTTATGTGAGATGACTCCACTAGCCAAAATATTGGCCATAATTACAAATCTCCACCTTGGCCTAATTTTGGCTAATATAGAAAATTTACTTCACCTTCTCCGCAAAAGCCCCAATGGGCATATGTCAAAATTTGATGCCATCAAAATCAGACAAGTTGTCTGATACCGAAACTATAGTAGGGCCTATAACACTGGATTCCAATAAAGTATACGACGAACCAGATCTGTGTGCTTTCATGATCATAAGAGCACCTTGAAAAATTTTTAGAACTCCACTTTCACGAGTGAATTTGCACCCAAGGGATTCTAAAGTGCTCAAAGACATGAGATTTTTCTTCAACTTAGGAACATATCTAACATCAGTGAGAGTTCTCATCACACTATCGTGCATTCTGATCCGAATTGTACCTTTGCAAATAACGCTATAAGTAACATTGTTACCTAGTTGGACAACTCCACCTTCGACTGAATCATATGTAGAAAACAAGTCCCTGCTAGGACACAAATGATATGAACAACCGAAATATAAAATCCACTCATTGTCTTATCAGAAACTAGTTTCAGTTGTTAAAAATATAGTTCTCTATATCTCATTAGTTGCTACACTAGTTTCGGCGGTGTCAGTATTTTTGTGCTCATTTTTTTTTCTTTATGCTTTTCTTTAATTTTCAGTTTATAGCATTCAGAGATAATGTGATCTTTCTTAAGAAAATAGCGACACTCTAAATTATTGTATATGGATAGAGTCGAATTTGCCTCTAACAAACAAGCAAATTTCCGCTTGAGTTCCACTAGCTTCCCCGGTAATATCATTATCTATATGTTCTTTTGATTTTAAGATAAATTTAATACCCTTGTAAGAGATATTATCCTTTGCATAAAGCATAGTATCTCTTTTATGTTTAAAAGATGAAGGTAGAGAAGAAATTAGTAACACGGCTTGATCCTCATCGTTAATTTCAGCATCTATATTACTCAAATGCATAAGAATGGAATCAAAGGTGTCAAGATAAGAGAGAATAGAGGTACCTTCACCAATACGAATTGCATAAAGCTTCTGCTTCAGGTAAAATCTATTTTCCACCGTCGTCTTCATATACAAGGTTTTCAATTTTTTTCACATGCCTCTGGTTGTGGTTTCTACAGAAACTTCACGTAAAACCTCATTTGAGAGATTTAAGATGATACCTGATTTTAAGTTTTTATCTATGACGGCAAACTCCTCGTCCTTCATTTAATCCGGCGTCTTCTCCTTTCCTTGCAACACCAAGTCTAAGTCATCTTGAATTAGGATAGCTTCCATCTTCAATTGCCACATTCCGAAGTTTGCACTTCGGTCAAATTTCTCAATATAGGTCTTTGTTAGAGTCATTTGGCTATTGAAACTAACTCGGTTAGATCCAACTCTGATACCAATTTGTTAGGATCGGGAACTCAAATAGTGCGGAATTTAGCCAAACAATGTTATAATGACAATAACAGAGACAATGTAAGTTGATAACAACGACAATTAAAGCATATAAAAAAGATACCAATTTAACGTGGTTCGGTCAGTGTGACCTACGTCCACAAGCGGAGCGGAGCAATTCACTATAGCAACAAGAGTACAAAAGAGCGTGCAAAATTAGAGTAAATACTCTAATTAATTCCAAATACCCTCGAGAAAATAACCTCATAAGATCACTCCAAAGAGAGGGGATTACACAAGTGTTTCCCAACACTCAACTCTCTTACAAAATATTTTCAATTACTAAAAGAGGCGAAGAAACAAGAAATGAAGACTCACCTTTTGTTGGTGTGTTTAAAATGAACTAATGGCCTTTTTTTTTATAGGCAAAAAAGCCTTGGTCTCTTAATTGTAAAAGAAAAGATACAACTTGTGCAAATGATATCTATCACACAATACAATATTTTTGAATCCCAAAAAATATATATAGATAGATAGATAGATACTCCTGAGCAGCTTAATTTTTAGATCATTGAATCAATTCCAGGCTTCAAAGACGGAATTTGCTCCTTTTGTAAAGACATTGAGAAATCCTTGGAGACAGCAAGTTTAATTGTTTAATTCATGACTAATCAATAATAATATCATGAATGGCATAAATAAAGTATATTCATTTTGCCTACCGCTTAAGATGAATTGTTGGGCGGTAGGCAAAATGAGTTTATATTTTTTAAGAAAGGTATAATTTTAGTCGTTTTCAAAAGACATTGAGAGAAAATATATATTTTTTGTATATATATGTATTATATACTTGTTTGTCATAATTTTTGACTAACAAACTTGATTAGTTTTGACCAACCAACCAATTTTATATTTTGTCGTTGGTAATTCAAGGATGGCCCAACTATCATTGGAGAAAGCTAAGTTTTTTCGATAAAGCCCTATGCCTGGAAGATGCTATGAAATTTCCAAACAGAATTTTACAACAGGAAAAACACTTCCTGTGTGTCTCTATTATATTCTTTTGATCGCAGAAAGCACTTTCCTATTATAAACGTCTATTTCTGCTATTCTTGTATTCCATTGCTTGTTTTACCTTGGGCTACAAGACACGTGTAAGATCTCCAGATAGGAGCAATACGTCTTTGCTTTTGCAAGTTGTATATAGCTATTAGATTCACACATAGATACTATATATTATTAGTGCTAGTGTAGATATTCTAACCAGAAGGTTAACATGCAAGCTGCAGCGACAAGCAGGTCTAGTCAATATAACCCTCAATTTTCTATTTGAATACAAATGGATATTAGCATTACAGTTTATGTTTATAACTCCACCTTGCATATATCTCTACGTGCAAGTTTAAAAGAGTAAAGATCAGGCTAAACTGAACATTTCCTTTCGGTTCACCGGCTTAGGCCCAATCATATCTTTTACACAAATAATCGGTCGAATTTATTTGTTTACTTTTCCTAATCGGTGTACGTAAGTTATACATTCAATTATACATATATTATACATGAATTATACTAAATTATACATTCACATGTTACTTTTAATTTAAGCGGTCGGATGGACCACTGTTTAGATTAATTTTTTTTAATACACATGAAAGCCCAATTTATAGGGTGTCTTCTTTACGGAATATATATACACAAGCACAACTTATATGAGATATACAAATAAGAGGACTGCATAAGTTGTCAGTTTAAGTGCATCTTCTCTCTAATCTATGAGTTGCTGGTAGCCAGAAAATTTGTAAAGTGCATCTTTTTAAATGGGCTCTCTATTGTTTGGAGCCCTGTATTTTCAACTGACAATGGACTATAGATTGACCAGATATTGGACCTCGGTTTGAAGCTTGACATTTTAACTCTTTGGCCCAATATGTATTTGTCAATTTTTCAGTTTTCAGCATCTTTAAAATTTTATATTATGTTGTGTTTTTAGGCGTAACGTAAGGAGAAGAGAAATCGTGATAATGGTTGCATCTTACACTTCTAGGCAATGTATCAACTCTATCAGCTATTTGGGTTATTTTCTTTTACCCTTTTTATATTAATGTAATGATTGGAAACTTTTAAGTCGAGGAAAAACATTGCCTTTTCCTTTCCTTTTTATCAGAGTAGTCATTTAAAATGAAAAAAAAGGGCCAACGACTATGATGATTGTGGAGAATAGTTTATGACAAATCAAAAATCTTCTACATGGCAAAAATATTATTATTTATTCTTCCACACTCAATTAATATGAATAAAGTAGAGAATAATTTTGGGCTTATTTTTGCAGCATGAATTTGCATGACTACGGAAGGGAATGATAGAAATTATTATTCATAATATGAATTAACATGTTCTTTTGTAAAGGATAGACATGTTATTAATTAATGCCCTGTCCTTTTGGTACTGCAAAACAAAAGTATTAAATGTATATGTCGCACGAAGAGAACAATCATGTCTCATCACTAACCCCATGCTAATTTAATGAACCGAAAGTTAGTGTCAAATTAAAGCCATCATTATGAAGTTTATCTCTATAATTTATGTTAAACAGTTGATTCGCCAAAAAAAATAAAGAAAATCAAAGAGATCAAGACTGATAAAGCACAACCTAAAAACAGTTATTTGCAAAACTAAAATTATATATTATTGTTAAAAATGATTCGGTTGGCTTCATAAACAAATCAAAGTCATGTATTTAAGATGACCAATTTGATTATTTGGCATTTTAAGGTGATTTGGCTTAGCTTGAAAGGATTATCCAATTAATGCTTTCAAAACTATATTTTAAAACTATTTCAAATGCAAATTTTAATTGTGGTTGCTCTCAACAAATTTTGGGAATCATTTACTCTGAAGAACTTTATAATATGCTAAATTTCAAGATAATACTTCTTAGCTTATGTATCAACCTATTCCAGACAGTAATTGTTGTGTATTCTGAAAAAATAAGCAAATATGTCAAATAACTAATAAATACTTTTATACCATAAATATAATTTTATTTGATTATCTTTGCCTTTATGACCTAGCTAGAAAATATATCTTTGCGAGAACCACGTTTTTTTTTTTGGTATAGCTTTTTAATATAATGCTCTCATAAAAAGATCAGACAAGTCATACTCTAGAATCAGGGAGGGTTTATGTGTAATAATTGAGAGATTGGTCAAAACTACCAAACCCTAAATCTTTTTTGTGAACTTGAGCTGTCAAAATTTTGAAGTGGAGCTTTCAGCAATCAGCATAGCATACGTGGGGAATGGGACTAGGTTGCCCAACCTCAAGACCTCTTTTTTTTAATCATCTGGTATTTATATCTCACTACCACAACTAATTTAGATTTATAAGGTGGAAGTGTTTCCTCCTAAATTTTTTTTTTTTCGTTTCAAGAAATCAAACTCGAAATTTTTAATTAAGACTAGAGGAATCCCACGGACACTGTTACGTATCTTAGTGGTTTAAAGAACCATTTGATCTTGATGTACAAGGCTCATAATGTCCTATTCGTTATATTGTTTTCCTTAATTAACATCTTTATTTTATAATTATAATTCAAAATTTGTGACAGTGAACCTGCGAATCGCAGATAAAGAGGAAGCAGAAGAGTAGATTGTCTTATACAGGTTAACAGGAGCTAAAGACAGTAGCAAGACACAAAAAGGAAGTCAATGGAATATAGCAGATTAAGGGCGGACCCACATGTATCAAAGAGGGATCAAATGAACTCGCTTCGTCTAAAAAATATACTCTTTATACATGTAATTATCACCTAAATCGAAAAGAATACAAATAACTAATGAACCCACTTGACGCAACACACTTTTGTGGTGTAGTGGTCAAGCGGGTTCAAGCACTCTTCGTGGTCCAAAGTTTGAGTCTGCATTACAACACTTGCTCTCTATCATTTGACAATTATTGATTATGTTTGTATTTTTGGAACGATCAATAGCTTTAAAGTTTAAGTTGATTGTGTCAATATAAGAAAAATATTTAAATTTGCTTATATATTTTAAAGTTTAATATACATTTTAATATGTTAAATAGAATTTGTTAGCAAATTTTTAAATTTGTTAAAACAAAATTGTTAAAATGAGTAGATAATTTATTCTAAGATTAAATTTAAATAGTATTTGTAATACTTTTATTTAAAAAAACTTGCTCATCTGATAAAGCAAAAAAAGCTAACTTAAATTTGATGACTGCATTTTGTTGTAGTGAATAAAAAAGAAGAGAAAAGTATAATTAAGCAAATCTCGCTTATTATAACTGTTGTCTTTTTAATTACTGATATCATATTTAATAAACTCGTTTGTACAAATTCTAGGTCTGCCACTGTAGCAGATGGCGTTAGCCAAGTATAGAAGCACACAGGAGAATTTCTCAGTTATCAAAAAAATGAAGACGAAAAGAAAGCTAGTTTTTGGTGGAATTAGAATTCTAAATAATATACTAGTATGTTTAAATCATAATATACAATATTTTTGACCTGTTTCCTACATAGCTTTGTGATGAATTTATTTTGTACAATATGGAAAAGATAGCTTTGTGATAACCTAGAACAAAATTATTTGTACAATAATCACTTATTAGTTAAATAATTATAATTAAATCTTTGATAAGCATTAATTGATATTGATAAAAACAGTTACGAACTTGCTAAACTTCTCCCTTTTTGAATACTATTAATCATCCATTTACATAACATGTTTCAAATCTGACCGTGATTTATCTGAGTCTCTTCATTTTATTTCATATTCTCTTATCTTTTGTGAATTTGGCACAATAAAATATGCATCACCTTGTACCTTTTTTCTTTTGGTAGACAGGGATATACAATAATATATAATAATAACACACACAATATGCCATACTAAACTTTTTTAGTTTTTGGTTGCTCATAGTATTATTTTATGTCTAGCCTGCTTTTTTCTCTTGTGCTTCTTTCGGCGTCGTAAGTTTATTACCTCTTTTATAAAAATTTGTGAAATTTAAACGGAAGTATTATGAAGAACGATTTATAATTTATTATGAATAATCTTTTAGTTATATAATTCTTTTATAAAATGTCATTAAATAATAATACAAAAAATCAATAAACAAAATACAAGATTTATAAGATTATTCTCTTCTATTTAAAATGTAACTTGTAATAAGGAGATCACTTTCTCAAAACGGGGAAGGAATTGAGACATGCAATAATGAGTTGGACGATGAGACGTGCAATTTATTTCATAATTTGCGTTTTACATAGTTTTTACATATTTTTTGTATGCTAGTAACACTTACCTGTAACGTTCTAATTACAGTGTTCTGAAATTGAAGAGTCGGACGATGAGCCTGGAAAGTAGCTGTTGGACCAGGCTTCCACCACTGTAATAGTTGATGTAAACTAATCTTAACTTATCTCTAAGAAAAATTAATATTATTGGTAATTAATTTCTCTTGCAATTATTTTTATTATTTGTGCAACTATTTTAACTATGTGAGGCATCAGACTGATCCTTGATGCCAGAGTTGTGAATACTTCAGCAAGGACGACTCAATTTAATTAGTGGCTTAAGGCCACATTTTAATTAAGACATTAAACATTTTTAATAAAATTTGTGTATACATACACTCTCTCTGTACACTAGTTTCCGGGCACGCGTGTTGCGTATATATCCCTATTTATGAGTATATATTTTTAATAATTACATAAAAATTACTCTGCAAATGAAGTTTAAAAAAGAACAAAAAATTATTGAAGATTGTAATACTCCTAACACAATTTATGATATTTGTGTGCTTATAAATCATCTTAAGAGTAGAATAAAATCTTAAAATAATTATTTTTAAATATGAAAAATATGTTATTCTTTTTGAAGCAGATTTAAAAGAAAAGAATACCACATAAATTGACATAGAGGAAGCATAAAAGAATGTATTTGGGTTATAAAAGTTCAAGTCCTGAAAATGAATGCTAATGTTGTTTAACTAGCTCAGTAGAAGGAAGAGAGTGTACCACACAAAAGTTCTGAAATGCCTTATTTGGATTATACACATATGAATTTCACTAAAAATAATGAATATCACCTTTAAATCAATAAATTAACTTGCAAATATATTGAAAAATAAAAAATCACAACGGGAAAATAATACACGAGCCTATTATAAAATATATCTTCTTATTGAAGCAGTAATAAAAGATAAAAAGCAAAAATTGGTTAAAATTTATCAGTTAGAGTTTACCATCTAGATTTGACTATAAAACTGTCTATATTACTGATGAGTCAAAAAAAATTCCAAAATCAAACAATTAAATAGAGTTCACCTAAAGAATGAAAAGATTATATATTTCTCAGTAATTTTTGTGCAAAAGCTATCTTTGACGTCACTTTACAATAATAGAAATTAAACAATCAATTAGGGTCTCATTAGTCATAACTATCCATCTGCTATTCATGATATATATATAGCATAACCTGAAAAATAGTCCTGTATATATTTCTTAATAATCACATGTAGTTTCTTACATATAACGTAGAAAAAATGATTATCATGTAGATGAATAAGATTTTTATTTCTATTTAAAATGATATAGTCTTGACCTTTTTCTTTTATTTGTTCTCAAATGTCACGCCCCATACCAAACCTTTCTAGCTTTTGGTTGCTCATATTATTATACGGAAAAGAGCCAATAATATCCTTAGCGTATTGAAAATGACTCACAGATACTTTCCGTTAATCTTTTGGACTATAAATGCCCCTGAGGCTTTTTTTTGGGATCAAATTTGCCCCTATATTTAACAGACCTAACTTGCTCAAATTTTGGACTATAAAATAAACACGTGGCATTTTTTAAGCTTGCCACGTATATATAATATTAAAATCAACATACTCATATCCTTATAACCTAATTCGATTTGAACCATTCTTGTTTTTACCTAACACTTGCAATCCCCGTCATTTTCACGGGGGCTTAGACAACAAGGCAATTCAGGGAATATGTTCGTGCTTCCTACCGGAGCTTTTGGGTCTTAATCTGCGTTGGAGAGTTAAAACCTGATTTTAATGCAGCTTTGACTTATTAATATAGACTTGTGTTTGATGCCATGAGTCTCAGTCTAGATTACTCAGCATGTCATAAATAGTTAAAGCTTAAGTTCTCATAATCAGCTCATGGATACATATTTCAGTCTAGTTCTATTCAGCATTCACGTATCATGTAACTCAGTATGGTTCAGTATTTCAGTATCATATATTGCAGTATGATTCTCAGTTCCTGATTGAAATGCAGCTTTGGCTTATTAATGTGAAGGAACACAATAGAAGATCTACCAAGGATGTTTGTGGAAATGTTCAATGGAGATGACCAATGTCAAGAAGAGGGCAAATGATTCATGTGAAATACTTTTACTGAACCAAAACGCAGTACCTTAAACAGTATCAATACCAACAATACCTCTTATTACTGTTAATTTTAAGCAAGACGGTGAGGTGGTCCCTCACTCCCATATCTCAGGGGTAACCCCATTTTTATTACCTTCAATCTTGTTAAACCTATGGAATTAGTGCGAAGCAAGAAGGAACTAATTGGTTAAATTAAGGGTTGATTTGGTAAGCTAAAAGAATCTCTTTTTAGACTTTTCTGAAGAAGTTCGCTAGAATCTGTTAGACATGGAAAAATTGCTAAGAAAATCAAGACATCTTCTCATATTGTTATCTCCGTATTTGTTGATTGCTTCAAGGGCCTCAAATGATTTTCCGAGGCAGATTATCCAAAAGCTATAATAGAAGCACGGGATCAAGTGTTGGGTAAAATAAGAACAAAGGTGTTTATCAATTTTAATTAAACAGGTTATGGGTCAAATCGTATTGGGTTATAAAGATAAGGGTGGGTTTAATTTAAATATTATAGACAGATGGCAAGCTTAGAAATGCCACGTGGGGTCCAAAATTTGAGCAAAGTTAGGGTCTATTAAATATAGCGACAAATTTAAGCCCAAAAGAAATGTTAAGGGCATTTGTAACCCAAAAGATTAACGGCCATTTTTCGTTAATTTTATGTCTGTCTGTTTTTTTCTCTTGTGCTTCTTGAGTATCTCTTATGCAATTTTTTGAAATTTAAAAGGAAATAATTCATTAAAAATGTTTTACTTCCTCTTTTATAGAATGTCACTAAAAATTAGTATGTGGAAGATCAATAACTAAAATACAAGACCTTGTAAACTCATGTTTCTCTATTTAAAGTGTAATTAAATGGTAATAGAAGATGTGTTCTCTCAAAACGTCGAAGCCCTGAATGATTGTATCTCCGCGATCTGGATAATCTAGCAATTAGCTGGCGGTGTTAGGTACATAATCCCGATAATGTATTCAAATTTGCATTACTATTGTTATATCTTACACAGTTAAACTGCATCCGGCATATTAAGTAAATAATTACTTTCTCAACCCTTACGAACAGGACATCAAAATCAATCACAAAATGCTCATACAACTTGGCCTCCTAATTGTTACTACTTTATATTACAAGCAAATTGTGGTTATATACATGTTGAACAACACATTTTGAATATCAGAAAAGAGATTTTCTTCATAAAACCTGCATCTTTAGCCATGAAACCTCCAAGATTTCCTTTTGTCAGTGACTCCCTAGGATATAAGCGGCTTAAATTACACTTTTCAAATAGAAAATAAAAATGTCAGACCATGCTAAAGCAGCAAAACTAAGGCTAGCTTTCAATTAATTCTTTACCTCCATAATTCTAGCTAATATAGAAGAAAATCTATGAGCGGATCAATATATAGATAAGTATAGATATAGACAGATATGTTAGATTTGTCTAAGATCTATTTCATTCAACTACTTTCATTAATTATGTTCCATTTATAATTTTTAATTATTAATGTTGTTCTAAAATTGTCAAGTGACTTCTTTTTAGCTCTCCATTTGTTAACCACAATACATACTACCCTCCTTTTAATATGATATAAATATAGGATTAGATGTGCTTTGCACAATAGTGTCGTATTCATTGATATAAACCTTTAACTTTATATAGTAATACTATTATTTATATGGCCAAATACATATGTGCCCCTAAAGTTGCCATGATTTATCATTTTGACACTTTACTCATGTTAGACACTTATTGAACACCTCTTTGACAAGGATTCAAAAAATAAGGTGCATGTGGTACACAGTCGACTAACATGAAAAAGTAACAAATATAGCTATCACTCCTACAGGATCGAAATATTTTTTTTTACGTATTACAAGAAGGTCATTAAAGTAGGATCGCTAGTAAATAAAAAACACGTGGCATAATTGTAGCTATTTTACATTAATAATTCATGCACTCCCCCCTCTTCTTCCTTCCCCTCCCTCGTTCTATCATCTATTCACACTCCCAGTTACTCCTCCTCACTGTTACCCATCTTCTTCACCCCCAGCCACTTCCATCGTTGTTCCGTCCCCATCCCCCAACCCTTTCCTTTACTATCATCTTCTTCAGAAGACTCTGGCCATGCTCTCTGTGATATTCATTATTTTTTTCAAGCCCACCAGCGATTTTTTTCTCCTTAATTATCTGATGCATTGGATCCTTACAAAAAGAAATGCAATTGGATCTTAATATTGATATTTTTCTATTGTTTTCTATGGGACTTGGGACGTGGGGTGAATAGATAGTTTTAATGACTTTGTGTGTGTTGAGAAGGGGCTTTGGGGAAGTTTAGTACTTTAAACTCAAAAAATCCATATTGCAAATGTTATATTCTCCATATTTAACATTGTATACGGGCGAAGTCGGGCTCACTTATATGTGGTCAAAATTGGGCTCGACTCTATACGGTTAGTATCGGGTCCAACTATTGCTCGATAGACCAGGCTCGAAATGCGTAGGGTCGAAGATCGAACCTGAACTTCATCGAATCGGAATACGAAGCTAGAATGTCCAACCTCGAGAATATCGAGCCCGTGATCCTAGATTGAGCCTGACTCCGAAAAATGTCCAAGGAAAGATCATTAAACCTAAATGACGAAGAGCCGAAAAATCCATGATGGGATGAATATCACGGCGGGAATCTCGGCACTAATCAATAGAACCGTTTAATTAGCAAATCAGGGGATTTTTACCTTGTATAGCAGCTTAATCAGATGTATGACCTCCCCACTATAAAAAGGGATAGTTGAACCATTTTAAGAGACATCTTTTTTACACGAATCATCAATAGAAAGGAAAAAATAGTGATATATTGCTCTCTTAAATCGTTTTATTGTTTCAATTCCTATTATAGTCAGTTTCTGCCCAAGAAAAATCAATCAACAGCCTAGAGTGTCTAACTCGGGTGGTTTGCGTTTCTTCTCTATTTATCCTTTAATTTCAATTTTCGTTATATTATTCATCATTTGTATCAAATTATGCCACATATCCTTAAAACCACGTATAAATTCAATTGTTACCCGAAATTTAAAGTAAACAGTTTGGCGTCCATCGTGGGGCTGAGGATAATAGTGGATATTTGATACAATTTCTTGTCACGCACATTGTTTTACACTTGCTCTTTGAAGTGTCTCTGATTCTAGGTTGCAATACGGAAATGTCAAACTCTCAATCGGCACATCTGCACGTTGATAACGAGTTCGATCATCAAGGCGAAAATAATAACATTGCGCCCGGTAATGAAATTCCAATCAATGCTAATTCACAAGTGGCAGTTGATACAGATCAGCTTACCGGCCCCTCAAATAGCATTCAGAGGGGAACTCGATGGATGACACAAAATCCCCAAAATGATGAAAGGGACGGGATCAGCCTCCGGATGATCTTCGAAATGTTGCGATCCCAATAGGCCGCCATAGCTCAGTTACAAAACCGAAGCCAAATCTCTAACAGGATTGAGCCTGGCCCTTCTCGGGAAATTACCCATAAAGATGGACCGATTGTATGAAGGTTGAATGAGGGTGAATCGGGGGCGAACCCCGGAATGATGAAGATGCTCGAAGAACTAACTAAACGAGTAGAATCTGGGGAGAAAATCCCAGGAGCACCCCCAGTATTAAAAGGCCTAGATTCCAAAAAGTTCGTACAAAAACTTTTTCTACCGAGCGCAGCTTCGAAACCGATACCCAAGAAATTCTGTATGCCAGAAATCCCCAAATACAACTGAACGACCGACCCGAACGAACATATAACCGCATATACATGTGCTATCAAAGGGAACGACCTGGAGGATGACGAGATCGAACCGTTCTGTTGAAGAAATTTGGGGAAATCTTGTCGAAAGGAGCCATGACATGTTATCACAACTTAACCCCTAATTCTATTGACTCGTTTATTATGCTTGCAGATTCTTTTGTAAAGGCACACGCAGGCGCCATCAAGGTCGAAACGCGGAAATCAGACCTTTTCAAAGTCAAGCAGAAGGATAACGAGATGCTCAGAGAGTTCATGTGCCGGTTCCAAATGGAACGGATGGATCTGCCACCGGTCACAGACGATTGGGCTGTTGTTCAAGCTTTCACTCAAGGGCTCAATGTTCGAAACTCAGTGGCTTCGCAGCAGCTTAAACAGAACTTAATAGAATACCCTCCCGTCACATGGGCTGATGTACATAACCGATACCAGTCAAAAATCAGAGTTGAAGATGATCAGCTCGGACCCCCTTCGGGATCCATTTACCCCGTTAGAACTTATGACAAAATCTGAATGGAAGTTTATTGCGAACCAAGATCGAATAGAGAGCGACATCGACCGTATCACGGGGATAGAAAAATCAACGCATCGGGGCAAAACTCTCCAAGACATGAAAGGAGAAATGACCGAGGTCAGAACAGCCGAGGACTCATGACCAAAAGCAATTTTGAAAGGCCCATTGGGCATAAAGAAGCACCTCGATTATTGGAGTATAATTTTAATGTTGATGCTGCCACTATCGTATCTGCTATCAGTCGCATCAAAGATACTAAATGGCCTCGGCCATTGCAATCCGATCCAACCCAAAGGGATCTTAA
The DNA here is from genome assembly GCA_002018475.1 of Nicotiana obtusifolia. NCBI lineage: Eukaryota > Viridiplantae > Streptophyta > Magnoliopsida > Solanales > Solanaceae > Nicotiana > Nicotiana obtusifolia. Next base: position 148,425 of record MCJB01028027.1, read on the forward strand.
TCAGATATGCAAACATCACGGCACTCACGGTCATAAAACAGAAAACTGCCAACAATTGAGAGAAGAAGTAGCCCGGTTACTCGATAATGGACGCCTTCGAGAATTCTTGAGCAACTGAGCAAAAAATCACTTTGGAAATAGGAGTAAACAAACAGGCCAAGAAGAACCTCAACATACAATCAACATGATTATCGGTGGAGTAGATACCCCTCAAGGTCCGATGCTGAAACGTACCAAAATATCCATCACCAGGGAAAAGCGCACTCGGGATTACGCGACGGAGGGGACTTTATATTTTAACGAGGAGGACGCGGAAGGAATTGTACAACCCCACAATGACGCACTGGTAATATCTGTACTTATATACATGGTTAGAGTAAAACGTGTGTTAATCGACCCAGGTAGCTCGGCCAATATAATCCAATCATGGGTCGTGGAGCAACTCGGCCTGTCGGACCGGATCGTTCCTACATTCCGAGTACTTAACGGGTTCAATATGGCATGTGAAACCACCAAAGGTGAAATAATGTTGCCGATAAATACTGCTGGAACCGTTCGAGAAACAAAGTTCTGTGTGATCGGAGGGGACATGAGGTACAATGCTCTATTCGAAAGGCCATGGATCCATGACATGAGGGTTGTACCTTCGACATTACACCAAGTGCTGAAGTTTACGACGCCCGATGGAGTGAAAACGGTTTACGGGGAGAAACCAGCTGCAAAAAAAGATGTTCACGGTGGAAGAAATGACACCAACGCCAACGATTCCTAACCGAAGGGTCGAGAGCAAGACAAAATAGCAATCACATATACCATCTTCAGCAAATGTGGATAAATAAGTAGATGTCGAAGATGATGATTATGGAGTTCCCAGATCTTTCATCACCCCCGATGATTCCGATGCCAGCAAATCGACTGTCAAGGAACTGGAACAAGTCACACTGCGAGAAGATTTGCCCGAACGAAAGGTATACCGTCGAAGATATTTACTCACAAGCTGAGCCTGGATCCAAAGTTCCATCCAGTCAAACAAAAAAGGAGGCCTCAGTCTGAAATCAAACAAGCTTTCATTAAGGATGAGGTAACTAAACTTCTAAAGATAGGGTCTATTCGGGAGGTTAAATACCCGGAGTGGTTGGCAAACGTAGTAGTAGTCCCTAAAAAAGGGAATAAATTAAGAATGTGCGTAGATTATAAAGACTTGAATAAAGCTTGTTCCGAAGACTCTCTTCCCTTACCCAACGATCGCATGATCGATGCTACCGCCAGCCATAAGACCCTTAGTTTTCTCGATGCATACTCCGGCTACAACCAAATATGGATGGACCCAGGTGATCAGGAAAAAACTTCTTTCATAACTAAATATGGCACATACTGTTACAATATAATGTCATTTGGGTTAAAAAATGCTGGAGCCATATACCAACGCTTAGTAAACCGAATGGTCGAAAAACAACTAGGAAAGACAATGGAAGTTTATATTCACGACATGTTAGTTAAGTCCCTGCGAGCAGAGGACCATTTAAACCATTTGCAGGAAACATTCAGTGTGTTGAAGCAGTACAACATGAAGTTGAACCCGAAAAAATACGCGTTTGGTGTGGGTTCAGGTAAATTCCTCGGATTCATGGTCTCGAATTGTGGAATCGAGATCAACCCCGAAAAGATCAAGGCTATCAAGGACATCATAGTCGTAGATAATGTGAAATTCGTAGAAAAGATGACCGGGCGGATAGCCGCTTTAGGGCGATTCATTTTGAGGTCGTCCGATAAAAGCTACTGGTTCTTGGCTCTATTGAAAAAGAAGAACAACTTTTCATGGACTCCGGAATGCCAACATGCTTTGGAAAGAGCTCAAAAGATATTTATTGAACCCGCCGTTGCTTCATACACCGAAGATGGACGAACAACTATACCTTTACCTGGCAGTCTCAGAGATAGCGGTAAGCGGAGTCCTAGTACGAGAAGAACAAGGTACACAATTTCTGATTTATTATGTCAGCAGAACTTTAGGCGAAGCTGAGACTAGGTATCCTCACTTGGAAAAACTGGAGCTTGCTTTGCTAAGCGCTTCTAGGAAACTAAAACTGTATTTCCAATGTCATCCCATATGCATCGTAACAACGTACCCATTAAGAAACGTGATGCATAAGCGTCGATTGGCCAAATGGGCCATAGAAATAAGTGGGTACGGCATTGAATATCGACCTCGAATCGCCATCAAATCTCAGGTGTTGGCAGACTTTGTGGCCGATTTTTTACCATCCCTAATACCCAATGTCGAAAGAGAGTTGTTAGCTGGCTTGGGGACTCCTTCAGGAATATGGACCCTTTTCACAGATGGTGCTTCGAATGCGAAGGGATCCGGACTTGGCATCGTGTTGAAGCCACCAACTGGTAACACAACTCGACAATCCATTAAGACTGTGAAACTAACTAACAACGAGGCAGAATATGAGGCCATGATTGCAGGCCTAGAACTAGCCAAAAGCCTGGGAGCAGAAGTGATCGAAGCCAAAGTGCGACTCCCTTCTTGTTGTAAATCAAGTCAATGGACGTTCGAGGTCAGAGAAGGGCGAATGCAAAGGTACTTAGACAAACTGCAAGTAACGTTGCATCGGTTCAAAGAATGGACCTTACAACATATACCTCGGGATCAAAACAGCGAGGCCGACGCCCTCGCCAGCTTGGGATCGTCGATCGAAGATGACGAGGTCGAATCTGGAAAGGTCATACAGTTCAGAGGTCGGTAGTAGAAGAAGGCCACGCTGAGATCAATTCGACAAGTCTAACTTGGGATTGGAGGAACAAGTACGTAGAATATCTCAGTTCCAAAAAACTCCCCTCGGATCCAAACGCCCTGCGTATGAAGGCGGCCAGATTCAGCTTGTCCAATGACGGAACCTTATTTAGAAGAACATTTGACGGCCCTCTCGCGATATGTCTAGGACCGGGCGACACTGAGTTCATTTAAAGGGAAATCCATGAAGGTACTTGCGGTAACTACCGAGCCACTAATTCGGAAAATAATCAGGGCCGGTTACTATTGGGTTCGACATGGAATAGGACGCGAAGGAGTTCGTTCGAAAATGTAACGAATGCCAAAGGCATGCCCCGATGATTCATCAACCCGGGGAGACACTCCACTCAATCCTATCACCGTGGTCGTTCATGAAACGGGGGATGGACATCGTTGGCCCTCTTCCGTACACACCAGGTAAGGCTAAATTTATACTATTTAAGACTGATTATTTTTCTAAATAGGTGTAAGCGCAGGCATATGAGAAGGTTTGGGAAAAAGAAGTGATCGAATTCATTTGGGATCACATCATATGCCGATTTAGAATGCCAACCGAGATATTATGCAACAAAGGAAAACAATTCATCGGCAGCAAAGTGACAAAATTCCTCAAAGATCACAAGATCAAAAGGATCCTATCGACGCCCTACCACCGCAGTGGGAACGGACAAGCCAAATCTACCAACAAAACAATACTTCAAAATCTCAAAAAGATATTAACCGATGCAAAAGGGAGATGGAAGGAGATATTACCTGAAGTCCTATGGGCATGTCGTACGACCGAGAAATCCAGCACTGGAACCACCCCTTTTTCTCTGGTTTATGGTGCCGAAGCTTTGATACTGGTCGAGGTCGGGGAGCCAAGTGTCAGGTTCCGGTATGCGACAGAGGAATCGAACTACGAAGCCATGAATACGAACTTGGAACTGCTGGATAAAAGATGTAAAGTTGCCCTTGTTCGATTAGCTGCTCAAAAGCAAAGGATCAAAAGGTATTACAACAGAAGGACCAACCTTCGATATTTCAATGTCGGGGACTTAATACTAAGGAAGGTTACACCAAACACGCGGAACCCGAATAAAGAGAAGCTGGGACCAAACTGGGAAGGACCTTACTGTATCATTAAAATCACCGGAAAGGGATCATACAAGCTCGGAACAGTGGATGGTAAACAACTACCAAACAACTAGAACATAAGTCACTTGAAACGGTACTACTACTAAGGTATGACCCTGTTCTTTATTTTTATTTGCATCATCGAACTAACATTTGCAGGTATCAAACGAGGTACCTTGAATCGGGGGATATGAGATATTAAGTCTGAAAGCACGCGTTGCACTCTTTTTCCCTTGAACCGGTTTTGTCCCAAAATGGATTTTACGACAAGGTTTTTAATGAGGCAACTAGTAAATCGTGCTAACTTATATTCGAAGGCCGATAAGAAATCGGCGACGACAATATTCGAAACCAATCATCAAACATGAGAGCCACTTTAGCTTGGGAAGATAATTCTAGGGTTGAAGGGTCGAAGGTCAATAGAATTCAATGTAAGGGTCAAACGGTCAAAAGAATCGTGCCCAAATAGATTGATCGAACCCTAACACAAATTGTACACATACATGAACGAAAATAAAGAAAAGTCTCTTGTATACAAACTTCCTGCCTCCGATCAAACGACCCCAAGGTCCACTTTAATTTTTGGTCCGAATAACCATCCTCTCATTCGGGGACTCGTCCGAAGAACAAACTTACTCGAGGGGGGATAAGACCTATTAAGGAAAACCCAAACTTTAAAGGCTAAGGCCGTTTCGAGTTAACAGAACTCGAGGGGGGATAAGACCTATTAAGGCAAACCTCGAACTTTAAAGGCTAAGGCCGTTTCGAGTTAACGGAACTCGAGGGGGGATGAGACCTATTAAGGCAAACCCTGAACTCTAAAGGTTAAAGTCATACCAAATTAATAGTACTTGAAGGCTAAGGTATATCGAAAGTTGCAAAAAAGATTTTTATATATATATACACACACACACACACACACACACACACACACATACACACACATCAAAAATACTTTCTACAAAATCGAGCAATCTCGATACACATTATATCAAACATGTGAAAAGAAAGGAAATGAGCACCTCATTCTTCAGATCCACCTGAATCCTCGGAATCATCCTCCTCCGGGAAGGCTGATTTTCTGGCCTCGGGCCTCGGCTATCCTGGCATCTTCAATCTCTGCCAATAAATCAAAGCCTCGAGCATGAATCTCTTCAAGGACAAGCTTGCGAGATTGCCACTTCATATGATCAACCATATTCCTTGATTGATCTTGAGCGACTTCAGCATCGGCCTTATATTGGCCCACCAGCTCATCAGCCTCGGATTTTACCACGGCAACTTCCAAGTTGGTCGTTCTTAGCTCGTTAGCCATATTATCTCGATTTTAGATAACCATGCTGATCCGAGATTGGAGCTCTTCGGTGTTCCTGGCTTCTACTGAAGCTAACTGTGCCTGAAAGGTCTCTTTTTCCGAGGCCAGCTGATCCATCTTGCTCCTCCACTCTTCGGCCTCATCTCTAGCCACGCTTATCTCAGACCAAAGCTGGTTAATCCGATCAAGCTCAGCATTATCCTTCCGGGCAAGCTCCAGTTCGGCACGAAGATTCATCATCTCCCCTTCGAGCCGTTCATAGCGTTTCGTCTCTTCCCGAAATCGGAGAAAGGCTTCATGATGAAGTACCGAGGCCTGCAAGCATGAAGGAAGATGCTCCTCCACTCATCGGCCTCATCTCTATCCACGCTTATCTCAGACCGAAGCTGGTTAATCTGATCAAGCTTTTTCTCTATTTGCTCAACCAAGCCAACATTATCCTTCAGGGCAAGCTCCAGTTCGGCACGAAGATTCATCATCTCCCCTTCGAGCCGTTCGTAGCGTCTCGACTCTTCCCGAAATCGAAGAAAGGCTTCATGATGAAGTATCGAGGCTTACAAGCATGAAGGAGGATGCTCCTCCACTCATCGGCCTCATCTCTATCCACGCTTATCTCAGACCGAAGCTGGTTAATCTGATCAAGCTTTTGCTCTATTTGCTCAACCAAGCCAGCATTATCCTTCCGGTCAAGCTCCAGTTCAGCACGAAGATTCATCATCTCCCATTCGAGCCGTTCGTAGCGTATCGACTCTTCTCGAAATCGGAGAAAGGCTTCATGATGAAGTATCGAGGCTTACAAACATGAAGGAGGATGTTATAATTAGTTAAAATTTTAAAGTACAAAACAAAGGACATCGAATAGAGCATATCGGAAATTACCTTATTCAACACCTGTTGAGCTTCATTGAACAAGCAGGACGCATCCACCTCGTTCATTTTGCCTAAACCTCCTCGGTTACCAAGAACCGAAGATAACTGGCCACTCCAATAGGAGCGGAAAGAACCTGGCATCCTCGGAAATGGTGAAAGAGATGGACCATTTTCGGTTAAGGTAAGCGCTCGGCGCGGGAAATCGATCGACCAAGTTTGGATTGAAGGAAATCCCGCTTGTATCGGTGGATGAGCTTTTCCTCGGTACCTCTAAATTACCGAGCCCAAGAACGTCTTCCGCGGGCGCCAAATCCACGCCATCAAAAAAATCGCGGAAAGGGTCTTTCGATCTATGATCTCCGCCCGAGGAACATTCTTTTGCCATTTGGGCCTCATTGAACATTGATTCCGAGAAAGAGGGAAATCAACCATCTCAATTGGACCTAAGAATCCCAGCGATGCTCTCCTCGTATCAGGGGAGGCCCCAGTTCTTGCCTCAACCTCGGGCCCCCTGACCAGGCAAAGGTTTGTTTTACTAGCGCCTGGTTCGGAGACCCCTTGCCCTATAGGTTGTGGCGGCTCACTAGCCACAAGGTCGAAATCCTCTTCTTCCTCCTCGGACTCATCCCTCAATCGATGTAGCGAGTCCGAAGGTAACACTCGATCACTAACACTGTGCTTGGGATTGCGAGTCAACCTTTTCCGAGGTCTGACGAACTTGGGGCCTCCTTTATTTTCTTCTCTTTATCCTGTTTCAAAGCAGGGGGCTCGCTGGGAACATCATTGCCTGTGGGCGCAGGTCTCATCTCGACATCCTTTGATAGACCTGCAAAAGAAAGGTAAAACAAGTTAGAAATCCATAGCATAAGGAATTAAGCTCGAGTGTAATTTATCTCACCATGAAGTCGGGCCTCCCACCGGCCTTTCAAAACCTCGCGCTATGTGCGCTCGGAATATGGTCTCTGGGATACGATCCCCTCGACCCACTATTTAAGATGAGGAATTGCAACCGACATCCGAGATATAGCTGCTCCATATAAAATTGATAAGAGGAAGGTCGAAAGGGAGAACAGTAAACAAATTGATAAGAAGAGCCACACTTACGCTTCATATTCCATTTCTCAGGAAATGGCATATCCTCAGCCGAGATTAAGTCCGATGTTTTGACTCGAACAAATCGACCCAACCAACCCCGATCCTTATCCTCATCAATACTTGAGAACGGGGCTTTGCTTGCCTGACGAGCAAGTTTATCAACCCCCCTCGGTAGAGTCGGAGACTGTACAGCCGCATGAGATGATCGACGGTGAAAGGATATCCCTCGATCTTGCTTGCAAAAAAACGAAAGAGAATGACTATCCTCCAGAAAGAAGGATGAATTTGGCCCAAGGTCACTTCGTACCTTTTGCAAAAAGCAATAATGATCGGGTCCAAAGGGCCCAACGTGAAGGGATAAGTGTAAACGCTCAAAAAACCCTCCACGTGGGTAGTGATCGCCTCTTCAGGCACAGGAACCACCGCACACTTACCAACCCAGTTACAGTCTGAGAACTCTGTTGGTGATTGAACAAATATATCTCGTGACCGGCTCGCATCGGCCCGGTATCGAGGAAGCTTTATCGACCTTGAAATCGGCCCCGGACGAACACTCGGTTGGTACAAACTCCTTCAGAGGGGGCTCCGCTGTAGACTCCTCAATGACGACAAGTGAAACGTTATCAACAGGTTGAGAAGAGGAGGGAGTTTGTCTCTAAGGAACGGATTTTGAAGTCTTCGCTATTGTTTTGAGCAGATGAAGAAATTAAAAGATACAGATACAAGGGAAATATAGTATGAAGAATCTTGCGAGGTATTTTCAGAAAGCTAGAAGTCTTGAAGATGAGAGCGATGTAATTTTATAAAAAAAAAGCACAAACATCTGAATATAAAGGGTGAAAGAGAGTATTTATAGCCTCTCAAAATGGCGGTTCGCATCCCAAAGCGGCAGAACGCCGACTGACACATGCTTGACGCTGTAAAAGGTTTTTCTGACGGGACGTTTTCGATTCCCGTATCGCGTACGTCATAAGTCCACCGTCACTTATCAGAATGAGAATTTGGCCTTTCAGATGGGACGTTTTCGATTTCTGTGTCATGCGCATCATAAGTTCACCGTTACTTATCAGAACAAGAATTTGTGGCTCATATTGTTTCTCGTCGTTACTCTCCAAAAAACGAGGGGACTATTTGTATCCGGCTGAAGTTGAGCCCATCTATATGTGGTCAAAATCGGGCTCGACTCTATACGGTTAGTATCGGGTCCATCTATTGCTCAATAGATCGGGCTCGAAATGCGAAGGGCCGAAGATCGAACCTGAACTTCATCGAATCGGAATACGAAGCCAGAATGTCCAACCTCGAGAATACCGAGCCCGTGATCCTAGATCGAGCCTGACTACGAAAATGTCCAAGGGAAGATCATTAAACCAAAATGTTGGAGAACCGAAAAATCCGTGATGGGATGAACACCACGGCGGAAATCTCGGCGCTAATCAATAGAACCGTTTAATAGCAAATCAAGGGATTTTTACCTTGTACGGAGATTTTTACCTTGTACAGCAACTTACCAGATGTATGACCTCCCCACTATATAAAGGGAGAGTTGAACCATTTTAAGAGATATCTTTTTTACACGAATCATCAATAGAAAGGAAAAAACAGTGATATATTGCTCTCTTAAATAGTTTTATTGTTTCAATTCCTATTATCGTCAGTTTCTGCCCAAGAAGGATCAGTCAACGACCAAGAGTGTCTAACTCAGGTGGTTTGCGTTTCTTCTCTATTTACCCTTAATTTTAATTTTCGTTATATTATTCGTCATATGTATAAAATTAGGCCACATATACTTAAAACCACGTATAAATTCAATTGTTACCCGAAATTTAGGGTAAACTAACATTTTGGTATTTTTTATCTAATATATATTGTATCGCAATTTATATTTCCATCTTTATTGTTATCTGCCTAATTTTTTTTAACATTGGAGAAATCGCGGAGGAAGGGAAGGGTGATGGTGGCAATGATGGCGGGGAAGGGTGGTGGTACTAATGGTGGTCTAAAGGTAGAAGGAGAAAAGATAAAGAAAAGAGAGAAAAAAATAAAAATAAAACTTTTTTGGCCTTTCACCCTGTTAGAGCAGGTGTGCTACACACTGTGACACATCATTCATTTGTGCCTAATAAGTACACATTCATTGAAGTTGGAGTGTCTAACTGGAACAAGCTCTAGTTAAAGTGTGAAAATAAAAAATTGTGATAACTTTAAGAGGCTGCATATGTATTTTGTCTTATTTATATTGATAAGGATTAATCCAAGTTATTAAGATGTTAAAAATAATACATCTTTAAATCTTATTATAATTTTTTTTATTTATTTACCAGTATGAAAATTTGAATAATTTTATTTAAAGTTCTGACGATCTTTTTATGTGATTTTAGTCGCAATAGAATATCACTGACATTTTTTTCTCTATTTAAAGTGCAATTAATTGGTAATAGAAGGTCGTTCTCTCAAAATGGGGAAAGAATTGGGACATGCAATGATGATAACATCTTTTCTTTTCTCTTTACTTGCTTGATGAAAATCATCTCTTTTATTAGTACTCCTCTTTTTGCTTGTTGGTGCTAGTTGTATAAAGTTTCTAGAATGCAAAGAGCATATGTAAGAGTACATCTATGTGGTGGGATCCACTAATCAAATATCCAAAAATGGTTATACAAGCCAAGGATAATCTCAACTTCATCACTAATAAATGCTTCAACACTTACACTAGTCAATTAATTAGCAAATAGAAAAGAAGATGTCGTCCTTTCATCTTATTTTACTTTTACACGGCTACTAAGTAATTTAACATTTGCAAACTAAACTAATTTGCATGAGGGGTTGCCTAAAAGAAGAAAAAAGAAAATGAAAGCCGTATAGGGTAGAGAATATGGTTTTTGTTGTGATTAAAGTTTTAGTTTAATGGTACAATCCAACCTCATATTTCTTTCTTATATATGGTGTTAATAAGAAGTAAACATACGCGTATGTTATAATATAATCCAGCAACTTCAACAAAAAATATATATATATATATTTCAAAGTGCATAAGTAGTGATAATATGGAGAATCTAAAATGAAGAGTAGCATGAGATTCTGAAGAAGAGAAAGAATGATAAATATTTACTCATTGTGTCCCTCTTTTGTGTGCAGCAAACATGGCAACTTTCTCCAGTTTTGTCAGCCACAAATGCCTTCATTTTCGCTTAAAAGTTTGCTTTCATTCTCTATCCCACCATTATTATATGACTTTACCAACTTTCTCTTCATTTTGTTTGTGCAGTCCCCTGGAATGATCTCTATTCTCTACACAAAATATTGTATGACCCCATCACTGGTGGCAGGTTAAGTTCAGATGCTTCTAAGTTAAAATTACTATTTCTTTTCCACATCAACGCAGTTAAATTATGGTAGCAAAAATAGTTAACGTTTATCATGTTACCAATGCTAGCATAGATTAGTTAAATCATATTGGTGTTTCAAGTAAGTTGTCATATAACCCGTCCGGATTTGCACGTATTGGATTTGATATATATCCAGGGTCATTTTGGATTTGATATATAGTCCATCTAAAACCTACGATCAATTTTGGATGTATATGTCGCGCAAATTAAGCCATATAAAAACTTATCAAAACATAGAAAATAAAATATTTCTTGGGTTTTAGTTATTTTATATAGTTGTGATAAGTAAAAGAAAAAGCTTTTTATTAATTTTATTTGATAATTAAGACGAATTATAAAAGAACAAGTAACAAATTACAGTATAATTTTTCTTTAAGTTGTGCATATTGGATTATGACTTATTCTCTAACACAAATTAATCCATTCATTTTGACCCAAGTAAACGATAAGTGGGTATAACTGTAACAGTCTAGCCCGTTAATGATATTCTTCGCTCTGGGCCTAGGCCCTCACGGGTTTAAAATGCATCACTGGGGCTAAGACTAGTTAACTTATATACCTAGCATTCTTTTTTATGTTTTGTGAATGTGAGACTCTGTCTAAAGTGTGTGGTGTTTTCCCGTTTTTAATCCTTAAAAATGTGGCCGATCCGCTCATTTGGCATCCCTAATTTCAACTAGGGTCAAGCTTTTCAAAAGCCAAAAGTGTTATTTTTCTTTCAAAAAGTATTTCTTCTTTAAGGTTGAGGTATTTGACTAAGCTGTAGAAAAAGAAAAAGTGCGTGAATAGAAAAATAAATTATTTAAGAAGCTAAAAAAATAAATTTTTAGAAAATATATCTAGAAGTACTTCTTAAAAGCTTGATTAAATATTAATTAATATTTAAAATTATATTTAAATTAATTAGCTAAATACATCACTATTGCTCACTAAAATTATTTTTCTAAAAGTATTCTTGAAAAAAATAATTTCACGGAACTTAGCAAAACAAACCATAGAGCAATGATGACAAGTGAATGACGTAGGTTTGGGAGGCATGGTATGTATAACAAACAAAAGGCTTGCAAAGAATGCATGATACCCCCATTTCATGCTTAAAAGACCGAGCGTGCGATAGTGGTAGCAGTTAATGATGATTAGTGACTTTTTTCCCCAAATCTTTAGCATTAATTTTAAATTTATTTACCTAAAACAGGGAGTCATAAACACTAAATGCCCATTCTCATCGATAGTGCGTGATATTCACATCTAAACACACAACATAAGGAACTCTTATAGTTGTTAAACACGCGCTTGTGGTGGAAGGTGGAGAAAGTGAGCGGGGAGGAGGTTATATGTCGCGTTCTAGACCCGGCAAAAATAAAACAAAAGCCGCTTTCTTGTCGGAGTATAAACATCACACGGCCTCCTTGCTGTTCTTGCTTTGTCCCCCTTTCCTTATCCTCCTCACTAATTGCTTCCCCTTCTGCGTAACCATTACTCAACTCCTCCTTTTACTCCAAAGTCTATGTTTCTTTTTCTTTTTGGTATCATAAATTTTAGTCCGCATTAGAAATTATTAACATATGATAATCAAAAATATATAATTTATATATTTTTTTAATTATTATTTTTATAACGTTATACAATGTCATTTTTTTTTCCTGTTTGATATTCGATTAGGAATTTAACTGATAGCTTGGCCATTAGAAATCAGTTTATTGTAAAAAGAATGTTTAAAAAAGTAATTTAGTAAGAAGTAGTTTTTATTTAATTAATTAACTTGAAAAATACTTTTGAACAACAATTAACGTTTGTCTAAATTTTAAAAAGTGCTTCTAAATATTTTTTATCATAAGAATTTTTACAAAAAGTATTTTTAGAAAGAAATTTTATTTTTTTATTTCTCAAAAATTACTTTTCTAATCAAATTTTTTTTTTCTTATAGAAGTTTAATCAAACATCTTAATTTGGAATATAAAATATTTTTTTGCAAAAACAAAAGCTTGACTAAATAGGCTATAATTTGGATTTGTGCTAGAAAGTCTTATTTTTAGAGTAAAGAACTCCACATTAAAATATTTATGTTTATTACTCAAAATTGAAATGTCTAATTAAGAATTAAGCAATACCTATCACCGCTAAACTGTTGGGGGGTAAAGTCTATGCTTAAACACCATTTCCTCCCTCTTGACACAAGCTAAACATTAAAAAAATTAATAAAACTTAAGATTAAAAATTATATCTTTTTCCTTTAAGTTTAATAAAAATAAAAGTTGTTCTTTTAATATATTTTGGTTGGAGCGGGCATGTGAACTTTTGCGGAAAAAAGAGTGAATGGTCGCTTGATTCAAAATATTTTATTTAAATCGTATATGATGGAACTGTAGTTGTAAATTTTAATTCCAACTATAACTGAGTAGAAGAAAAGTCTTTTTACGTACTCTTGTGCTTATATTTTTCATATTCTTTATTAATATTGGCAAAAAATTTATATGCAGGTCACAATTGCGAAATTAGAGCAAATTCATTTTGCTAATGAACTTATGAATTTAGTTACCCGGTTATAATCTCAAACTAACTTTTTTCTCTTGCAATGAATTGAGGCATAAGATAAATGATTCACCGTTCAAGTCCAACAATACCCTTAAACAAATAGATTATTCTATTTTCAATTAATCCATAAAAGTTGCCGAAATTCATGGATCTTTTTTCGACTTTTAGGTCTTCTTCAGCTTTTCTTGAAGAAAAAAAATAGATATTAGGAAGTATATTTCCTATTCTATCCTCTAGAGGTGGGGACTACCCTGATTGGGGGCTTGGGGCCAAATAGGGGTGGGCATAGTTTGGGTAAATCCGAAATCCGAACTTTTTAGATTTTTTGTTTGGATTTTCGGATTGCGTATTGGATTTTGGATTTAATTTTTAAATTTTTGGATTTCGGATTGGATATTAGATTTGGTACTTTGAATTATTGGATCTCCGAAAATTTAAAATTCTTATACTTTATATTTAGTCTATAATTCACATGTCAATAGTAATACATGTTCAGTACCCTACTCATTCGACATTATTTCATATTTTCAATATTAATTACTAAGTTACTGTAAGAGTACTTTCTATTTAGACATGACTTTACTATTTTTACTTCTTATCAGTCGTATTAATGTCTCTATTGTATTTTTTTGACAATAATTTTATTACTTGAATACTTCATTTGGATGATTGCGGTGAGAATGAAGAACTTTTCAGACAATTTAATATGAGTACTTCATTTGAATATTCATTTTTGTAAAAAGAAGAAACATCTCAACTTATAAGCTCAAATCCAAAAATTCAGAATATTCAAACCAATTACTCCGAAACCGAACTTTAAAAATCCGATCCAATCCGAACTTATTAGGGTTGAATTGGATTGTCATTTCTTCAATTCGAAAACCAAAAATTCAAATCGAGATTTTTATATGCAATCCAAACTGCCTAATCGCACATCCACCGGGGCCAAAGCATCTTGCGGCATTTTACCCGTGGGTCCCATTTTGTCACCCATGTGATTGGAGGGGTATTTATGATACACAAAACTATGAGTTTTTTAATCCAACAAATATTTCTGTAATAGTTTGTTCGAATTTTTTTCTACTATATTTCTAAAGGAATACTTTGACATTTAGACGCTATATATGACATGAATGATAATGCACAAAAGCAAAATTTGTTGAAGGAATATAAGGTGGAATGCATGGAAAACTGACAAATATAAAATAATTTTTATTTCCTCACTATAATTAATATACGATGATTTCTTGATTAATTGTGTTGACGTGATACTTACAATTCATATATTATAATCCCTGCATAGTTTGTTCGCGAAAGATCATTTATTTACACTGTAGTGTGAAGGACTTAGCTTTTAAATATTTTTGATGTAAAATTTGTATATTTCAAAAATACATACAAATGTTGTAATTTAGAACTAGTTTAATTAAATATATTTTTGGAGTGTTTAAGTGAATAAACATGTGATATAAAATGGAATGGTAGAATATAATTTTAAGAGAAAGAGGAGGAGTAATGAGTGGAGTGGTTGAATTGTTGGATTGGCCAAAGCAAGGCCTGCTTTTCTTTGTCTACCATAATTATTATGCTCCTTTTTTTGGCTCTAGTCCTCCAGAGAATGGTTTGTCTTCCAACTTCGTTTGGCGTTATAATTTATCATAGAAAGGGTTATAAAGTTTTCCGAGGGGTGAAAAAGAAAGGATGAAACAATGCTAAAAAAGTTTAGGACATTTGGTGGGTTGGAATTTATCTCAAGTGAAATTGGGGGTGGAAATGGACAATATAGAATCATTGATAATTATTTTGGGTAAAGTTTCCTAATATATTATTTATTTGTTTATTTCTCATGGTCCATAATTAGACAAAATTGGAAATATGAAACTGACCTAAGAGGTTCGGGGGAGGGGGGTTCTGTCCTTTCTACTCTTGATCCTTTTTATTGTAGATCTACCTTCATCACATGTGTGTCAGTATGTGTTTGTGTGTGTACTTTGGTCAGGTCAATTGCATCTGTACATGGACTCATCCTTTTATTTTTTTGGTTGATTCTTCATAGAAAAAGTTAGGTGATTTATATTTATCTGTCCTAGAATTAATAGGCTGAGTGATTTAATTAGAGATATTTAAAATTTAAAATTTAGAAGTTATACTGTCATACAACGATCTCAACTGAAATATAATAATTATGCATGTGAGAGGTAAATGTAAAAGAATTAAGTAAAATAATCACTCACCCAATCGCTTAAATTAAAAATAGTCGATGAAAGTATAATATATGCACAATTTGTGTATTATATATATAATTTATATATATAACTAGAAAAAATAAAGAGTGATATGACGGGCCGATAACAATTTACAATAATCGAAATTAATAAATTTGTCGTAATACTATTATTATAAAAGGGGAGTTTGTAGCGTTGAAGAAAATGATTGAAATGTCCGAATTAATTCTTTAAGTATCTATTGGGCTTGAAAAATATATAAGGGGAGATTTGTCTGTTTTAACCTCTTCGCTGGCTTTCAGATGTGGATAAAAAGTTGACTAGAGCCACTCTCTATGTGACTTTGTTTGAGTTGAAGATGAGGTTTATTTGACTATACCCACAAATACAACTTCTTTCATAATCGAACTTCAAGGAGTGATGTCAAATTCTAAGAGGTCACAATGTACTTTTGTTTAAAATGTTTGGAGGAAAAATTACAGAATTATGTATAAAAGTAAACTGAAAGAATTAACAATAGTAAATTGGATAGTTTTTTCTCGTTTAGTGATAATTTTGTTAATATATTGGATCAAATGAATTTCCGTTCGAAACTATAGTTGATTGTTCCACATATGACAATATCCGATATGCAAATTGAAAAACACATGATCTGACTATATTAATCGTGCAAGTTAGAAATTAGAAATTGCTAAACTAATACCTAATCGTGTGATGTTATTATTTTATTTTGGAATTTTCTCACTAAAACTTACTAAAGATTTTCTTTTCATTAGCTCCTACACAAAAATCACCTATATGTCATTTAAATACATGTTTATCTTTAATCAATGCATTTGATCTTTTCTTTTTCTCCCGACACCTGGTATATCTTTAAGATTATCCAAAGGAACTTTAACTCTTTTTAGACAATCCAAAAAGATAAGAAGGTATAATTGTGTTTAACCTTTTTCACACTTAAATGAAAATTTGACTTTTAACCGGCTATTTGGTATAACGAATAAGTAAAAATAATTTTGGGACAAAAGTTTAGAATTGTCTTATTTTTTATTTGGTTACTAATTTTAAAAAAGTTATCTTAAAATAAAAAATAATATCGAGATAATTTATATCTGTCATATAATAGAATAATAATTTCAGAATAAATTATTTTAAAATAAAATATTAAACTTAACAATTTTAGAATTAATAAAACATACTAAATAATTAATAAAAATTAATTTTAATAATTAATTTAAATATAACTAATCTCAACAGTTAATTTCAGTATAACTTGTCTTCAAACCAAACCACATCCAAAGCAATAAAGCACAAAAAGTATTTTTCTTTTATCCTTCCTTTTTCCTATCCCACATTGCCCACCACCCAAGAACAACCTTACCCCCTTGTTTTTTACTCTTTACTTTTTATTTTTCTTTTAGGGAAGTTATTTTATTTTAAAATAAGCATAGAGGTTTCACATAGGACAGCAAATAAGCTTTTGTTACTGTCTGCCAAAATGGAGGGTCCTTAGTTTTCTCTTTCTCTCTCTCTCTCTCTCTCTAAGCAAAAACCTCGCTACTCCACCATCATCATCTTCTTTCTTCTTCTTCTTCTTCAGCTGCTGCTGCTGCTTTATCTTTTTTCCTTCTGTTTCTTCTTGGGTTTTTTCTTCAGAGATCAATTCAATAGCTTGGTTTACAGGTAAGAAGATTTTCAGTCCTTTTTTTTTTCTTATTTTTTGAACTACTAATCTTGGTTTTTTCTGCTTGAAAATTTGACTTTCGCTTTCCTTTTCCTTTGCATGTTATTTATGTGCACTCTGTTTCATACGATTTTGTAGATCTGTTTCTGAAGCTTTAATTTTTCTTTGGTGGGTTAAAATCAGTTCTATTTCCTGTTTGAGCTTCATATACTTGTTATTAATTAAAGGATTTTTTTTTCTGTTTCGTGGTTTTCTTTTCTATTTTATTTTTGCCCTTTTTGTAATGGAGAATATTCTTTTGTCGTCTCTCTTATGTGGTTTTGCATAGGATCTTTCTTTTTCTCTTTGTTGGTGATTTTCTGGGAGAAAGGATACTTTAGAGGAATTTTCTTTTTGCTGCTACTGTAATGTAATATATGCTAATGTTACCTCGCTAATTATTTATGCAAAAAAAAAAAAAAAAATTAAGTCCAGAACTGAGTAAAGTACATTGTTCAACACCTACTGTACAATCCCATTTTGAACACTTACTTTTGTGCTGTGTTGTACTGTTGTTAATTTACTTCTTTTTTGTGAGCCGTTAATTGAGTCGTTACACTTGATATTCTGTTTTGATTTTGAAGAGAGTAAGGTAATAATTTTGTTTTCTTGAAATGAGCAGTGCAAAAGTATTGGAGCGTGATTTTGAATTGTGATGTCTCCACCACTCCTTGATGTTAGGGAGGAGGAGGGCCAGAGTAATGTTACTCTACTGGCTTCTTCAGCCTCCTTAGGAAGTATATGCAAGAAAGGATCAGAACTTAAAGAGCGAAACTATATGGGGCTTTCTGATTGTTCGTCGGTGGACAGCTGCACAATTTCCACCTCATCAGAGGACAATAATGCCTGTGGATTAAATCTCAAGGCAACTGAGCTCAGGCTCGGGCTCCCTGGGTCTCTCTCTCCCGAAAGGGGCATAGAGACTTGCCCTTTGGCCTCGAACGAGAAGCTGCTTTTTCCCTTGCACCCTGCCAAAGATAGTGCTTTGGCCGTATCACAGAAAACAGTTGTTACTGGCAACAAACGAGGATTTTCAGATGCTATGGATGGATTCTCAGAGGTGAATAATTGAGTCATTACTAAGGATATTGATTTTCTGGTGAAGCTGTAACTGAAGTTACTAAATCTATTCTACAGGGAAAATTTATGCCGAATTCAGGTGTGAAAGCAGGCGATACAAAGGAGACCTCACGTGTTCAACCACCAAAAATGAAAGAGGCAACTAATCAGAATACAGTTCCAGAGAGGACTTCTGCTGTGAATGAGGCTTCAAACCGTGTAGGCAGCGGTGCCCCCGCTACCAAGTGAGTATTTTCTGTTAAGAGAACAAAGTGAGATATTTGGACTTGATTGTGGAAGTGTCTAACCTGTGATCTTTGCTTAATTTCAGGGCACAGGTTGTTGGTTGGCCACCCATTCGATCTTTCAGAAAGAATACATTAGCCTCTACCTCAAAGAACAATGAAGAGGTGGACGGAAAAGCTGGATCACCAGCTCTTTTCATTAAGGTCAGCATGGACGGCGCTCCTTATTTGAGGAAAGTGGACCTCAGAAACTATTCTGCATACCAGGAGCTCTCTTCTGCTCTCGAGAAGATGTTTAGCTGTTTTACTATTGGTAAGTTATTTTGAAGCCTTAACTAGTTCGATCTTTTAGTGATTGGCTTGATTGGCTCAAAATGTAAAATATTTATTTCCAAGATATATGCAATGTCCGAGTTACTGCTATTTCCCTGTTATGTCAGGTCAATATGGATCTCATGGAGCTCCTGGGAAGGAGATGTTAAGTGAGAGCAAATTGAAGGATTTGCTTCATGGATCTGAATATGTACTCACATATGAGGATAAAGATGGTGACTGGATGCTTGTCGGTGATGTCCCTTGGGAGTAAGCTCTTGCTTGTTCATATATATATTTTTTGTAAGAAATGTTCCGTATTGTGGATAGACACTTTTTCCCAATACTTCCTGGTAGTCTGCATTTTCCTTTGGAAAAAAAGGAATTGAACACATGTAGTGGGTGGATGTAGCCTATACATGTCAGTCGATGCAACTAATAAATGCAACAGTGCTTCAGGTGTGGGAATGTATCTACTATTTAGACTATATGGATGTCATCTTAAGCAAGTTAGATAAGTCCTGTAACCGAAAGGCTAGCTGCTACTGCTGCAATAGTTCCTAATTTAGTGATACACCCCACCTTATAGCAGGGTCCAGGGAGAAGGCGGCCAAAGTTATAAATATTCATGAGTTTTTGCTGGGAGCAAACCACACAATTGAACCGTTTTGCACCTGGAACAAGGTCCCTCCACCACTTCAAATTGACCAATTAGGAATCTGTAAATAGATACTATGTGGTCCCCTCCT
>MCJB01028027.1:169745-182770 GCA_002018475.1 Nicotiana obtusifolia
GTGCACATGCCTCATAGGGCATTCTGCATTTCTGTTGTGAGATGGAGAATAAAGGGGAATGGTTAATTAACCCCCACAACCAAAAGGAGAAGAGCAATAGTCTATTGTACATCTAAGGAGAGTGCATCAATAACATTATGAAGTGCAATTTGTTACCTAGGCCTGTATTTAAGCTCCTATCAAATTTCCGCAAAAGGTTTACCCAGTTATCCATTTTCATATGCTGATTCTTGTGCAGACTGATGATAGACTTGGTAGAAATTCATTAATATGTGTTTATATGCAAGTCTAGTAAAGTTTTTGATACTGCTTGAATCCTTTCAATAGCCAACTCCTGCATCTAAAGATTTGATTGACGCTCCCAGAAACATGTTACATTGCCACTAACTTTTGTGCATTTATATGTGCAGCCCCAAGGGCTATGGAAAAGTGTCGGAGCAGGAATTAGCCTATCTACTCGTGATGAAAGCTATCCATCCAGCAGTACTGGTATAAAAGGAAACGGAGAAAGGGTGAAGAGACTCGTAAACTCGAATCCTTTTTAAAGCATTAACAATGGCTGGTTGTTGGTCCTGGACAGCACAGCATGGGTAGATGCTTTACCAAATTACCATTGGTGTTTGTCATATTTGCGTAATTATTGTCATCTAAGCTCTTTATCTTGTCTATTAAAAAGACCCTTTGATATTGGAGTTTGTCTGCAAACTAATGTGTGGTGAACTGAGAGTTCTGCTAGAGGTAATTTAGTATGTTTAGTGTATTGCTTGTTGAAGTTTCTTTAAGTGTGTACTCAAGACCAAGTTTGTGGTTATTTTGATCCGGTATGTGTGCACTCAAGTACTTGTTACTTCTCTGTATGAATAAATGTGTCCCTCTCACATTTCGTCAGGTCCTAGTTTTCTGACTTCTCTAACCTCTAATCTCACCATTGCATCTGTGTGGTCCTTAGTTGGCGATAAGCAGGATTATCAATAAACAGGTTATAAAAAGTAGAAAGTAACCTTTCACCCGGATCCTTGTTGAAGTAGCTTCGAATTACTAATAACAGTTTTGCAGTATAATATATGGTTGAATAGGGAGCACACTGCAAAATATATGGTTTGTTTAGAAAGGCCACCCTCTAACAGCTGTTGCATTATTGTGTTTGTCTTGAAAGGCTGGTACCGTTCAACGTAACTCAAAAGGCATTAGTGTATGTAACATCATATTGTTTTGTATACCGATAGGAAAAAAGAATCTTCAACTGTTCTTTGCCGATGTTAGAAATTTGAATTATGATCTTCCATACTTTTTTTTTTTTTTTTTTAACTTCATTGTTTGCGCGGCCACATCCTTAGATGCTTCTTTCCTTTATTTGAGTATGTTGGTCATAATATCTATGGCTGGCATGCCACTCTCCTTTGATAGGTAGGTTGCATTATTGAAACAGTATAATTATTATTAGTGAAATATGGGCCAAAATTTTTTGTCACCACTGAGGTGATGAGAGGTTTCTCCAACCAACTCAACTATACATGGCAGAATTTTATTTTAAGTTGGGTTTGGCTTTTCGTTGAAAATTGCATGGTTGGTAATAGTTTGACAGAAAGGACAATATTTGTGCTTGGGATAGTGGAAGTTCGTTGTACTTAATAGGTTGCATAGCTCACATTTGCTCGTCTGACACTTGAAAAGAAAGATTTGTTTCTTCATACACAGTTCTGAGGCTTTTTTGGATGCCAACAATTGAATTCAGTATTTATCATCCGTACTATTAACAGTGCTGAAGATTGGGAGAATCCTGAAATAGTAGGGATGTTATACCAATTACAACCTTTCAATTTCCCATATTATAATCCTTCAATATTTTTTTTGCAGAACCTTACCATTAGCGCAAATATTGATGTATTTAATATAGTTGATTTCAAATAGCTTAGGATTGTTGTAATTAATTATGTGATAATAGTTTCGATTTCCTGCAAGTTTAGTTCCGGGCTCAAGGGTACCAATTTTTTGAAGTAGTTATCATACACTGTGGTCAGATAGGAGACGGCACCTACAAAAAGCTACAAAATAATGTTTTTATCTAATAGTTTAATAGGTGAGACATGCAGTAGTTACTTTTAGTGCAGAAATTGCAAGTTGGCTTTGAGGCACAAATTGGGACGTACAGCCGAGCAGGTCTAAAGATATGTTCCAATAAAGTACGTTTGCTGTTAGCTCCCCCCACCCCCAAAACCCCATAAAAATTTACTGTTGGCTCATTATTTTGGTGGCAGAGCCGATTAGAAATAATTTTTTTACTTTCATAAAATAGGGATAAGATCTAAAGTCTGTGTATACACTATCCTTCCCAAACCTCACTTGTGAGATTACATTTGATTTGTTACTGTTGCTATTGTAAATAGTTCAGATTATGGTGTCACGACTGCAAACATTAGAAATTCCCTCACCATTATTGTCCAATTAGGTCTTACTCTTTTTTTTTGTTAATAAAAGATAGGCAGGTTATTAACAAATGGAACTACTATACGTAATGGTATTTGGATAACAATCAAGTCCAGTGGGCTAAAATTTCTATAAAATGGCATAGTTTTCAGCAATTGTGGAGGATAGAGTCTGAGTCAGATAATTTACAGATGAAGATACTGCATACAGAGGAAGGATATGGGTTTAGTAATAGACCCCCATTTTTTGATGTTGGGAAGTAACCCAACCAGAATTCTAGCACCTACAATATTTCAGACTGCTCACCATTCTGCTGTGGCAGTCTTTTTATTGCTGTTATGTTAAAATTTTCTATTTGAGCAGCGTTTTGAATGCTATCTAGAAGACTATGGTGGAGAATGTAGACTAGAGGCGCAGAATTAAATTGAACTCATAACTTTGGAGAGTATAAATTTATGTGTTAAAGTTCATTAAAATTGTAATAAATGATAGGTCTGCACTCATAATTTTAAAACTATAATAGATTCAATACCAAGAGTCTTAAAAGTTGAACTCATAAAATTTGTATCCTGGATCCGTATCTAAATCTCGTGACACACCTTATCTTCATTTGTGATATGAAAATTAGTTTCTCTTAAAGCAACTCTGATACGTTGGTCTCACTATTTATCGAGGGAAAAAAGTAACCTATTCTTCATTTGCAATTACTACCAGAAAACCATTTTAAAAAGAGAAAAAAAGAAAGAAATCTCTCTTAAGTAGATGAATATGTCAAGTGTCATCAAAATAAGATAACCATTGCGCCCTATATATTAAACAACAGCTCTACGCCTTTGCTATATTTATAATGACATGGGAGTTACGAATATACTACTATCAATTCAATCTGTGATTAACAACAGTTTAGGAAAAAATTATCAATCTAATGCTCCATTTTAAAGGTAAATTACAGTTACCACTAATTCTCTTAGTTAGAAATAGAGAATCCAAGTTTTATTAGCATCAAGTGACTAAACACTAGTGTGTATAACTCAAAGAGGAAGTACTTTAACATAATAAACAGATTCAGTTCGATGCGTTTTTATTTATTGAAGGTGCGACAAAATAATAATTTTTTTCAGTTGACTTTAATAATGATTCAATTTTATTCATTTGTGGTGGTGATCGGTTGATAATTCCAACTAGAAACTATTAATAAGAGTGTTAGTTGGGCCAATCAGAAGACTTATTTGCTGTCATCACTCAACTCTTTGATAATTAGCTGCATAATGATTGGCCCAAATTAGCTATGTGAATAATCGCTTACCAAACCAATACTTGCAAAGCCATGCAATAGTTATTATTTTATTTTTGTCTTTTTCTTTAAAGAAAATCAACAACAGTGGATCCCATAACCAGTGGAATGGGGAAATTTCAAAAAAAGAAAATTGGAAAAAAGTATTGAACCTCAATCTAGTTCTATGATGAAAGTATGTGTAAATGTAATTAGTTGCCTCTATTAGGCTTTTCTTTTTGAGTACTTACCGTTAATTAAGACTACGAGCTCATTTTGAGTTTCATATGCATCGGAGAACAAAGTAAAGGAAAATTTGCACTTTTAATCCCTTACGTGTCAACAAATTCTTATTTTATTCTTGTGATATCTGGCTAAGTATATTTTACTTTTAAATAATTGAAATATGCAATTTTGGGATGCCTCTACTTCACAAATTAATTATATATCATTACATCATTTGATTGAGAAGAAGAGAACATTTCCTAAAGTACTAAGGGACCAAAAGTAGTATTATCCCCTAAAGTAATTTTTATGGTTCATGTAGTAGTTGTTTGAGAAGGAGAGACAAATTCGAATAAGAATTGACCACTTTAATTTCTTCATAAGAGTCCTTCTAACCCTTTTTCTATCCCTGCTTTTCTCTTTACCCCATTAACCAAAAAGAGCTAAAAAATTAATTTTCAATACTTTGTTGGACATTCAAGAAACTTTGCATTACGAGTGCAAATTTCGGATTTTATTTCCTTATTTTTTTTGTCTAGGGCAGGAATTCAACGTGTTTTTTCTTTCATTAGTGTTACGTGGAGAACAAAAAGAAGTAGGTGTTCAAAATATAATAGCTACATTGCTCTTTAGCATCTCTTTTTCCATAATTGGTTATGGCATTATTGTTGTTACTATATTTATACTAGCCATTAAATCTTTTAACCCCATATGTTTTGACAAGAAAAAATCTCCTCAAGTAAAGTGAGTTTCAGCTGTTACATGGCTCTAATATTTGTGCATGTAGGACTCCACACAAGAACGTGAAAAGGAAGCACAAGATCCAAGTTCATTGAATAAAAGGGTTAAGACCTTAGCTTAAAATTCAATTTATCAAATAGCCAAAAATAAACGTGTACAAGTCCACCGAAAGTGTCAAAGTTTGGAAGTTAAAAGTGTCAAAAAGTTTCCAAAAATAAATAGCAGACCATTTTCTTTCTTTAAGAGAAGAAGACCATTCATGAATTATTCAATGAATATATATAATGTTATCTTAATATCTGAAATATCAGTGCTGTGTCTTGTTTTGAATTAATGAATATATATCCTTATGATTGATTTGGCCCCTCAGCATTTGTACACTTTCTGAGGCTATCTTTTTCAAGATAGAAAAATAAATAAGCTTTCTACTTGAAGTCTTGAAAGATCTCATAAGATCTCAGTTTGTCAATATACATTGAAATACTTCATTTTTTTGCTCATTTATTGCTTTGTCTGTAAGTAAAAAGAAGGTGGGAAGATAAATAAGTAAATGATAAGAATTAATGTTTAATCCTTATCTCTCTATTTCTGTTTCATTATTTTCTTTGTATTGTCATGTTTGGGCAGAAATAAGAGAGTGAAGAAGGAAAGTGCTTTCTTCTTTCTCTAATTGACAAGCACAAGAGATAGGAAAAGGGAAATTTTCTTTTTCTTCCCTTACCTTTTTTTAACTGTAATACAAACAAAATCATGAGAAGGAAATTCTACTACCTTGTACCTTTTCTTTCCCTTTTTTTCTTCTATACTAGTGTCAATTCAAAATCTCTAAAATCAATAACAACTATAGAAGTCTGTCTCCTTTTTACTGGTTCTCACTTAATATTTTACGCTATCAGTACAACTAAATTGATTATGATAGGTTGTTACTTTCAATTTATTATTTTAGACGTGCTATGAAAAGTTACTCGGATCACAGATAGTAGTGCTACTAATAGAAGGTGGAGTCAAAATTTCAAGCCTATGGATTCGGGCGTCAAATACTTTTAAGTTACAAAGTTTTAAATTAAAAATTTATACCTATACATTAAACTTTCTAAAATAAATATATGATTTTAATCAAAGTTTACCGAATTCGTAGTCCGCTTTGGCAGAAGGTGGTCATGTGAGTTAGCAACTCAATATTAAAATTAACGAAACCTTTTAATGTAAAAGTTATCTGTAAAGAAAATAAGATCAACTTCATTAAAAGCTCTGTTCCTTCTTTTTGATGAGAAAGGGTGAGATGCAAAGAACTGTTGGCGGAACATGCACAATCCTTTCTCTTTATTAAATTCATCTTTATACTTATATTTAAATAAAATAATGAAGAATAAGAACAAAACCAGTCGATATTTATAACGCTCATATGGAGCATAATATGGGCGTTTGCTTACATGGACATGCATAAATATTCTCTCCATTAATTGTAATACTAATTGACTAATCATGTTCACTTATTTTAAAAAATCAAAATGAAAGGGTGGTTAAGGGATTCTTAATCAGCAGTTATCTGTTCATAGCATGTGCCCAATAATAGTAGAGCATCTCAACCACCAGAGAATGCTCTCTTTTTTTCCAAATTGACTCACTTTAAGCACTTGTTCTCTCTTCCTCTTCTTATAATTAGGTCATTCTTTCCGGAACATATTCTTTTTAGCATTTTATATCCGAAATTTACTAGTTCGACTAATTCAAGTTCATATATGACCGAACTATTAAAAAAATTAAATAATTTCGACCCCCAAGTAATTTTTTATTCCTAAAGTTCAAACTAGAAACTAGAAGCAAGTCCTTTCTCCTTTCCTACTCTTGTTTCCAACTTTCCCATGTGCTTACTTATTAACTTGAACTTAACCGAATCATTCTGCATATGACGGCTATATGCCATTTTCTGTTTTCTCCTTTTTATATTGGGTCAAACCACGTATTACAAGGTAACAATCTCTAACTAAATCAAATAATAGAGAAAAAATCCGAAAATTACAGCATATATATACTAAAATTTTACCAACGTATAGCATTTGCTTCAATATCCTACATTTTGAATATCAAACTAATTCCTTTAGTTTGGTAATCACACTACATGATTTTATGAGAGATTGTCCCAAGACTCATCTTGCATTAAGATGCCTCGAGCCATAGGTGCATATAAGTGAAATGCGACTATCCATAATATTCATTTGCTAATTAATACTTAATAAAATAAAAAAAAGTGTTATCTAATAAGTTTCTCTAGAGTCAAATCAATAGACTTTTTGTTTTATTTGGAGAGTTAACTAAATTGAAGAACTACAAAGACTACAAATTAAATCTACGATTATATGGTACATCATGAAATGCTGACAATAACATAGTTATACAATAATTAGGTAGGTCAAGTAAAATTGGGTGGCTGAATATTGATAAAGAATGATGAGCTAAACTAACAGTTTTTTTAAGATTTAGTTACCAACCACTTGACCAAATAGTACAATTGTGATATGATAGTGAAAATAATGAAATGGCCATGCTATTGCCAGCTCCATCTTAAGGGGAAGACACCTGTTATTGCAGAGTGGTTAAGACTTTAGACTAGAGTAAGAAGAATGTCTTCATATAATTGCTAATTAATTAACACTAAATCTTAGAATATCCAATTTATTGAAATAAGGCAGCAGTAAATTATAAGCAATCGTCCAATGTAATAAATCCTTGAAAATAATTAACAAATTTTAGACTAAATAAATATAGTGAAAAGTAAATAGTATCTTGAATAACATGTACTTGAAGATTTGATGATGGTGTGAGTCACATTTCCATATGCAACTTTCTGATTTAGATTGTACTTAAAAATTAAGACAATCTTAAACTAAGTTAGATCTCTTCTGATGGTCAGCTTCCTTACGCCAAAAAGGGCTCTTTTAGTTATGATATTTTACTAAATACAAGATCCTTTCATATGGGGTGTCCAAAAATATCATGTGACATAGTGGTCATTTCTTAAGCTGCAAACTAATTAAAGCTATTATATATAAACTATAAGGAGATGCCTTTCAACATTTGGGCTCAATCCTTGGTGAAATATTAATGGAGATCATTTGAATCTATAGAAGCAAACTATTGGAGGAGTGACAAGTGCATTGGTTTTGTATAGAGTTGTGTGCTAATTCTTGTTGAAGGTATAAAGCATCTAATGAGCATAAGCTTGTTTTATGGAGTTTGGTCGACTAACTGCTGCTGCTAAAATGCTAAATGTGAATCAAGACCCGGTTTGATTGGACAGGATCTAATTGATTTAATTATTTTTGCTTGGTTCAAACAATAAATAATTATTTTAGGAACAAGTCAAACTTGGAGATTTGAAAGAAAATAAGCTGTTTTCTTTTGGATAAATTTAGTAGTAATAGTTGATCTCCTAGTAGTTAAGAGCTTATAAAGACTCAAAGTAGATCTATTACTTTTCCAATTTCGTTTTATATAATACTTTTTCTTTTTAATTTGTCTCAAAAAGATAAATACATCTTTCGATATTTAGAATGTCTTTAGCTTTAAATTTTTATTTTTCCTCTATGACATGGTCGTATAGTTATAGAAATTGCATATTTAAGACTACATATGTAACACTCCATACATTCGAATTAGGTGTGGACGTGTTAAATGAGTATTTATATGACATCTTAGACATATGAAGTTCTATTGGGATGAGTATGGGTAGAAATATTTGTTTTAGAATCATGACAGAGAGTGAGGTGCATAAGATTCGATAAAATCGACTAAGTTTATGGAAGGTCTGTCTTCTAGTAGAATTTCGTGAAAACCTGTTGATAATTTAGGAAAACATGAAAGTTGTATCCCTTTGAAATGACTTTCCAATGATATGTTATGGATCCCGAATGAACCTCTGTGCAAAACTTTATATGCTTTTTACTGGACAATACGCAGTCTACGCGCTCATGTGCACGCCCAGCTGTTCCTGTGCGCGCCCGCACACTTGTGGCAGTGACATTGCCTTTGATGCGCATTCAGGTGCACGATTGGGCCTTCAACTGCGTGGGACCGCACCCGAAAAGCCGTTTTAGAAGCCCTACTTCGTCCGTCACACCCCAAAATACAAAAACTTACTCTAGAAAACAAAGCTCTCGAGAACCCAGCTTTCTCCAAGGTCCCTTCATCATCCAAGATAAGTTCTAATGATGATTCTAAGTTAATTTTAATTCTCTAACACCTTATTAATATGGGTAAACCCTTCAAATCATTAGATATTCAATTGATACATCATAGTTGAGAAAAGAAACCCTAGAAATTCAAGAGGAGTGAACGTCAAAAAGGTAATATCTTCACCCTCTAATTGATTATAGCATTGGATTAATGATTTTAAACTCTAAGTTCATGAGATATGAGTTGATGGGCTTGATAGAAAAGCATGAACGGTTATAGAGAATGGGTTGTTGGGTGTAGAAACACCATTAATGAAGATTATGAGGCGTTACGCTCATAAAGAATTTGATAAAATGCCTAAGTGACCAAAACATGAGTATTATTGCTAATATGAAATATCTTTGACTTGTATTGCTATAGATTAAAGTTGAAAGGGTTGGCAAATGTTGCATTACGCTCAAGAGCAGGAAGTTAAGATATGTGAGGCTAACTCTCTATGTTTAGGAATGTTAATTATTCTCCTTACATTATGTTTCTTTTACAAGGTTAGTAATTGCCTCAGAAATATAATTAAGTTTAGTTTCTTGAATAGTTGTAGAACTTCTATTCTCTAGCTTTGTGATTCGTTCATGACTTTCATTCCGAACGTCGTGAGCTCAGTGCGTAATCAATATAGACTTGTGTTTGATGCCATGAGTCTCAGTCTAGATTACTCAGCATGTCATAAAAAGTTAAAGCTTCAGTTCTTATAATCAGTTCAGCATTCCGGTATCATGTAACTCAGTATGGTTCAGTATTTCAGTATCATATATTGCAGTATGATTCTCTGTT
The DNA here is from genome assembly GCA_002018475.1 of Nicotiana obtusifolia. NCBI lineage: Eukaryota > Viridiplantae > Streptophyta > Magnoliopsida > Solanales > Solanaceae > Nicotiana > Nicotiana obtusifolia. The sequence continues at coordinate 179,419 of MCJB01028027.1, forward strand.
CCTGATTTTAAATCCCTAAAGGTTGAACACCTGTATTTGGGCCTAAGGCCGCAGTTTATGCTTTATGCATCTTTGGGCCTGAGGCCGCAATTATGTATACGTATACTTGGCCCCGAGGTTGCAGTTTGTGCACATATATATCGGGCTCGAGGCCGCAGTTTATTTATTCAGATAAACAGGTGGTTCATCATTCGGAAAAGGGAGTATTCATATCCTTACTTCCTATGTCCACTTCAGTTATCAGTTATCAGTTTAGTTATCAGTTATCAGTTATTAGTTTAGTTTTAGTTTCAGCATTTACATATCTTTCTTTCAGCATGACGTCTCTTTTGCCCGGGGCCTGCATCTCACGATGCAGGTAATCATTTACAGGTTGATGATTGGGAGCGTCAAGATTCTAATAACAGCTATTTGGTGAGCCCCAGTTCTTTCAGGGCATTATCATTACTTTACAGTCTTTCAGTATTTACAGACAGTTAGTGGTTTCAGTACTTCATTAATGGCTTCATAGACTAGAATAATAGTTAGACAGAGTCGCAAGCTTTTTATGTTAAACTATGTTGGCTACAAATATGTTCCAGAATTGTATTAGTATTTCCGCACTTTGATTTATATCATTCAGACTTTCAGTTTATCAGCATATGTTAGTTTACCTTCTGCATTCAATATGTTATGATATCACAAGTTGATTCAGTCAGCCAATTGATTCGCTCTGTCGCATGTAGTTCGGCACCGGGTGCCATGTTGCGTCCAGGCCCAAGTTCGGAGCGTGACAACATACTCTAAGTATACTCTTAGTTAACAACTTTCTTTCTTTCTTAAAAGCCTATGTCAACATGTCATTAAATAATGAAAATAAAATCAATTAGTATTATTTTCTTCTCACTCACCAAACTTTTGTTTTTTTTTCTTTTCTTTAATTTCTCCTCCATTTTTGAAGAGAAGTTAGAAAAACCTTTGATAATAAAAAGAGCTAATTCCATGCTAGCTTATACTATTGCTCTACATCAAGCAAGGATTTTTGTGGTACTATAACTTCCAAACATGCAAGACTAAACAATTGAATTATAGTTAATGTTATAAAGAAGGAGAGAGGGGCAGCCACAAACAGCAACACATGTTGAAGAAGAGTATTCTATCGTTGCTTTCTTTTGGGGTCCAAAATAAATTAATGAAAAGCTCTGTCAGAATATGATATGCTCTTTTGTCTCTAACTGAAACCAATCATATTCGTCCTTTTCCTTTTTTAATTTTTTGTTGTACTCATAGAAAAAAAATAACATTTCTCATGCAAAGCCGATAATCTCTTTTTTATTTAGTTCAAAGATACTCCATGAAATATCGTGACTTTTGAGTGTTTGAAATGTGAGGTAAGGAACAAGGATTGTGGTGGAATATTACAATATTTCTTTCGAGAGGGAGTATTTTACTTTCAATATGAAATTTTACGGTGCAAATCTGGAGTTAGTCAGATTCCGATGCGTTAACGGACACGATGAAGAAAAAAATGTGGGATCCCTTTTTGGCCCAGCCTCAATCAGAAAATGACTTCCTATTGATGTTCTTTAGTGAGGGACCCTCGCATATATAACTAGGGTTTTGTCATTTATGATAAAATCTATGTCCAAACTTAATTATCATGAAATATTAAATGACCCACAACAACATGGTACAGCAATTCAGATGAAACCTATATGCCAAAAGCTTCATAGAGAGCGACCTTAGATGACATTCATTAATTAACTTAGTAAAAATGATATTGAAAACATCGCTTTTTTAATTGTTTAATCCACATTAAATCACATTATCTGGTCAGAGATCACTTCTACAACTTCATTTAAACTATAGAGAAAAACGTAGAGAGGGCAGACAACGTCTGAAACTACTGAATCAGTCTTTCATTTGATCAGATTACGATCTAATCCGTAGTGAAAAGGAAGGGATCACATATTAATGCACATAATAAGACTTTTTATTTATCAATGTACCTCGTGACCTGTTGTTGTAACAACATTGTGGGTATTTTAATTTACTATTATCTATGAACGTGCGTTGCACGTTAATAATGGCACATGGTGATTTAAATATTTATTTATATAAAGGAAAAATAAAATTTAATTAATGAGAGAAATTTTATGTATAATAATACAACAATCATCTAAATGCCGAAAATTATTATTATATTAGCATAATTGTGACGACCCAAAGGGTCATCACTTGTTTTTAGATTGAACTCAGTGTTTCGAGGCTTAAAAACCTCCGTTTTACCTCACCTCGATTTGCATGTGCAGTCTGTATAATTTTTCAGAACGTAAACAAAAACTAACGAAAAGAAACAAAAAAAAAAAGGTAACAAAATAAACAAACCAAAAGATTTACTGCTATCTGATTTAACTAACTTCCTACAGTTCCCACACACTCACGTCTTTTACCCTCAACCCCTCACGTTCACTCAGCACACACCCCACGATTCCCTCTCTCTATAGTCCTCTTTTAAATTCATCATTGTTCAGCACTTAGAAGGAAAAAAAAGAAAGAAAGAGGAGAACGAAATTGAAAATGAAAAATTGAGAGAAAAAGGAACAAAGGTGAGAAAGAATCTAGGAAGAAAATTCGTTGTGAGGAGAAGAAAGTACAAATTTGTTTTCCTTGGTTTTGGGGTTCGAGGTTTAGACGGAAGGGAAGGTTCCAATTCGATTCAATCGGGTCACTGCGTTTCCTTTCGAGGTAAGTATCCGGTCTAATCTTAGCTTGAGGGATTAGGAGTTATCTCCTATCTGTTAATTGCTTCTTGTTGAGTACGACGTATAGGCATGGTGACGAGTATCTATACGTTGGTGTCGAGCATGGCCGTGAGTCTTAAATGGATAGTTGTTGTGTGATTCTTGTTCAAATTGCTGAATATTGTTCTTGGTACTCTTTTGATTTTTTCTTTCTTAATGTAATTTGATTTGGCTTGGAATGAAAGGCATGAAGGTGTTGATGTGCTATAACTGTGTCAATACCTTGTGTGATTTCTGTCCACAAGACGAGTGAATAAATATTTAACTTCACGGGCTAGAGTTCCACTCGTTATTTTAGATTATTGAACTGCCGCGATCCATTCTTATTGGTTATAATACAAGAATGATTTGAGTTACTATAGTATGCGACGAAAGAAGTAGAAAAATGTAGTTTTAAGTTCATACCTGTCAATTTTTAGTATAGTTGCAGCAGTCCCCATTTAGAAAAGAATTGGTTTTACTTCACTAAAGGTTCTTGTAATAATCTGTCACACGTTGAAGTTTACTTAAATATTTCCTTCACGTATTGTCATTTTCCCTTTGCTGAGATTCGTTGCTAATGCGGTTTC
>MCJB01028028.1:9660-20725 GCA_002018475.1 Nicotiana obtusifolia
CCCCTCTTCCCTTTCTATTACACTTCTCTTGCTTCCCTACTCTCCCCACGAAGTGATGAATTTGATAGAGGAACTTGTACGAACGCACAACTTTATAAACCCATCATTCTTTTCTTTCTTGTCTATAAGGTATGGTGAAGGTATATTGTACACAAATTGGGCTAGCGATTACATGTCAAGTGGATCTGTCTTTAGATTTACATCTTTATTCAAAATTTGATTCAATATATTTTAACTAGGAAATTGACTGAGGTTTAAGCTGTTGGTGAACTTAAACAATAGACTGAAAATTCAGTCAGACTGAAGACTCTTTCTGTTTTCTTTACATGCTCTTTATTTGTGCAGGGAGTTCCCCCCCTGGATGTACCGGAGTTGTTAGCATATTTGGTTAGACAGTCAAGCCCATTTTTGGATCAAATTGGCATAGGAAGAGGTAAGTCTGTAAAATGGTTACTTTATCAAAAAAAAAAAAGCGGGTCTGTCAAATGGTTGTGGCTTCCATAAACTTGTTGATGCAGCCTGGGATTGTGTTTCTCTGGTTTGTTATACTTGCAGTATTCCCTCTGCATTTGGTCTCTAAAATTGCTACTATCATCTTAATTTATGACATCTGTGAGATTCATTTCGATGTAGTTCTGATACTGAAGTAGACATGTTCCACTTGAACGACATGAGAATATTTGAGGTCACTTTGATCTAGATGCTATTGACATTTCTGGTTTGAAATTCCATGTGTGCTTCACCGTTTAACTAGTTTGGAAGTAGGGTGGATGAGCTGCAGTCGCATCAAGGTGTACAAAACTTATCATCAATGTTTTTAATTATATACCAGTACTGAACTGTTATGCATGAAGTTAGATGTCACCTGTAAACACATCAAAGTTTTTCCAGCAAACATCATGGTACTAATGTATTTTGCTGTAAATGACATTTCTTTGTGTATATCTGTTGTAGCCCTTCAAGTTTCAATTACAACCTTACAGCAACAAAAATGCATTAGATTCTGTTTAATGGATTCTCGACATGATCATGTTAAAGCTGAATTTTGTGTGAGATAGTTGTTGTTCCATGCCGTTAGTTCAGATTGAACCTTCAGTTATCTCATCAGTTGAATTACTTCTCCGAGATTTAAACTCTAATGCCTTCCAGGTTTGTTGTTAGAAGTCTTGTTTGTAACTGTTCCAAAATCTCAGACGGGATACCAACAAAGTTCATGCGTAATCTGATAAATTGATTTGAATTATTCATTTTTTAACTTTAATAGACGATGTGCATTTTGTTGAATCTCTCTAGCCACTAAAATTGGTTTGATACTCTCTAACCTTGTCTCCTCTACTGAAACCTTATGCTATTTCTCTGGATTTTTTGACTTCTTTGTAGATATCTCAGATAAGATCGTGGAAAGTCTGTGCAGAAAACGGTGGAACAAACTTTTATTACGTGCTTTACCTGAAGGAGAGTCTTCCCTGATTGAAGGCTACAATATGAATGATGAACTAGATTTACGAATTGCCAGTGTACTTCAGAGTACTGGTCATCATTATGAAGGTGGGTTTTGGAGTGATTCTACAAGGCAGAACCTCACAGATGGTAAAAGACATGTAGCCATAGTCACAACTGCTAGCCTTCCTTGGATGACGGGAACAGCTGTGAATCCTCTCTTCAGAGCGGCTTATTTAGCCAAATCTGAAAATCAGAATGTTACACTGTTGGTTCCATGGCTATGTAAATCTGACCAAGAACTGGTTTATCCAAACAATCTTACATTTAGTTCGCCAAAAGAGCAGGAGCTCTATATACGCAGTTGGCTTGAGGAAAGAGTCGGTTTCAAGACTGATTTCAAGATTTCGTTTTATCCGGGGAAGGTATTCCTGGTGAATTAATTGCATATTATTCCGTAAAAGAAAAAGATACTACTGAAATGATGTGATAATTTGATACTTGTTTTCCTCTTCCAGTTTTCCAAAGAAAGGCGAAGTATACTACCAGCTGGAGATACTTCTCAGTTTATACTATCAAGGGATGCTGATATTGCAATCTTAGAGGAACCAGAACATCTGAATTGGTACCACCATGGCAAACGCTGGACTGATAAATTTAACCATGTTGTTGGTATTGTCCACACAAATTATTTGGAGTATATCAAGAGAGAGAAGAATGGGGCTCTTCAAGCTTTCCTCGTGAAACACATAAATAATTGGGTCACTAGAGCACATTGTGATAAGGTAATATTTGTACATTTTGATTGAGTTCTCTAAACTGGGGAGGAAAATTGTTGATTAACTTCTATGTGGACCAAATGATGCGTTAGCACTTCAAAGTGTTTATCATGTCCGATTATTTTATGTTGGTCCTAATGGAAATGCTAACTTCCTTGTTTAGGTTCTTCGTCTTTCTGCTGCTACACAGGATTTACCCAAGTCTGTGGTCTGCAATGTTCATGGAGTCAATCCGAAGTTTCTGAAAATTGGAGAAAAGGTTGCTGCAGAAAGACAAGGTGGTCAGCAAGTTTTCTCTAAAGGTGCATATTTCTTGGGCAAAATGGTTTGGGCGAAGGGTTACAGGGAGTTAATAGACCTGTTAGCAAAGCACAAAAGTGATCTTGATGGTTTTAATATGGATGTATTTGGCAATGGGGAAGATGCTCATGAAGTGCAGAGTACAGCTAGGAGGTTAAATTTGAATGTCAACTTCATGAAAGGCAGAGACCATGCAGATGATTCTCTTCATAGGTAAGAATCCTTAAAAAAAGAAATACCTTTTCTGCCATTATATGAAATAGTAGAGAGCGGACTTTATTGAAGAAACCTCTTGCAATCTCCTAAGCCATGATTGCAATATGTATGTATGACTTTATTGAGGATGTCATATTGGATCTCCTGAGCAATGATTCTAAAGCATCACGGATGGATTGTTTTACAGAATTTACATTATTTAGATGTTTTAGTTGATTGTGGCAAAATAATATATAGCAAGGATACTTCGAGATAAATTAAGCATAGGTTCTACCTACAATATGCAGATTATGAGAATGAAGTACACATTCTTGTTTTCCTTTTTTCACATTTTTCTCTTTGCTGTTTGTTCGAATGAATGCAATACAAACACACACACGAACACACTCTTTCTTTAATTTGAAAGCATCTTTTGGGGATTTTTTTTACATTTTGGTTCTTTGAATTACTTGATTTGAGAGGCGATTATTTTTCTGCATTTTGTTTGTTGCGCTAGTAGTCGCATGCCTAAAGATGCCCTAGTTCTTCATGGTTTTCTTTTTCTGACAGACAAATTTTTGATTGCAGTTATAAGGTCTTCATAAATCCGAGTATCAGTGATGTACTCTGTACAGCCACAGCCGAGGCACTCGCTATGGGAAAATTTGTAGTTTGTGCAGATCACCCGTCTAATGAGTTCTTCCGGGCATTTCCCAACTGCTTGATCTATAAGACATCTGAAGACTTTGTAGCTAAGGTTAAAGAGGCACTTATGAATGAGCCTCAGCCTCTCAGTCCCGAGGAACAATATAAGCTTTCATGGGAAGCTGCAACCCAGAGATTCATGGAATGTTCTGGCCTCGATAAGGTTTTGACTAGTGAAACACGCAGGGAGAGGAGAAGCAGGAAGGGCATGGGAAAATCAGTTTCCATGCCTAACCTTGGCGGGATGGTTGATGGCGGTCTGGCATTTGCGCATTATTATCTCACAGGGAACGAGTTCTTGAGGTTGTGTACCGGTGCAATACCGGGATCACGGGATTATGACAAGCAGCATTGCAAAGATCTCCATCTCTTACCTTCGCAGGTAGAAAACCCAATATATGGCTGGTAGATGTATACGTAATTGACCTGTATATCATTCTTCTCAAGATGTACCATAGGTGTGATGTACTTGTTAGTTCTTACCTAGTATCCTAGGTTTCATTTTGATGATTTTCTTTTAGCTACTGATGCAGTTAAAACTGCAAGAATAATAAGTAGGATGTGTAAAATTTGTAAAATTATGATGTATCGATCTTCTCGTCTCGCTCTAGCTTCCTCCTTTGAGTTTCTAGGTAATCATACCGACGGTACATCAAGTTTTAGATCAAGTTCTTCCGTCCGGGTTGAATATTTCCATCACTTGGAGTCGCAACCAATAGGACCCTTATGCAGTTGTCAATCTAATCTGCATATCGTAAAAAAGCAAACGTTGTTAACTAATATTAGCCCTCTTGGTTTAAAAAGGATGAAATTAAAAAATAGTCAGATTTATAAGTGGTATTTAAAAAATAGTCACAATTTCAAAAATAATCGAAATGTAGTTACTTTTCATGTAAAGATAAATCTGAACGGAAACAGTGTTTTAAAATTCAAAAAATATTGTAGCATAATATACTGGAGTTCGAACTTTTTACATGTAAACTTCCTGTATAAATATACTGGAACTCCATCATAATATACTGGTCCAGCATAATATGCTGGAAGTTCATACACATGTGCTCCAATCTCCAGTATATTATGCTGGAACTTTCCGTGTTGCAGTAAAATAGTGGCTATTTTTTAATGACTTTACAAATGCTTGTTATTTTTCAATTACCAGTTTAAAAACTGGCTAGTCCGTGCTATTTTTACTTTAAATACGAGTTCTCCAATGTTTAACAATACACCGATTATAATGTAGAGACCAATAATGCATGCAACATAATGCTGATAGATTAGTTGCTATTATCATTTTAGAGTTATTAATGCATATATTACTTATATTCGCATTCTCATTCCACATTGTGTCCTGCTTATAATAATATTAGTCTTAGGATACGCGTTTTTCGTGTGTTTCCTAAGTCAATGAATGATTAATTTTTTTTAAAAAAAATTTGAAACATGAATTACACTTTTAATGACATAATTATATTTTACAAGAAAATAATTATACAATATTAGCACATATACAATAGTTATATATCTAATTAGGGAAAAAAATGTTTCTTGTTTGGAACTTTGAAGTTGCTCTACGAAATTCAAATATGCATGTTACTAGCTTATGTTAAAGAAAAATGTCATAAATAAATTGTTTAGTTTATATAATTTATATTTTAATTATTTTAATATCCTAAATATTAGGACTTTCTATATAATATTTCAAATAAGAAAGTTTAATAAGCAAAGTTTTAGTTGACCTTAAAGTCCTAAATCTTTAAAAAATAATTAAATGATTTTGTCTAATTTGAAATCTATCATCAAAAGTGTTGCGATATGTGCTTTCTCCGATGCGCAAAGCAATTTCTAGTCTATAGTACGTGCATTACGCGTGTACCAGGTTTGATAAAAATATATTTTTAAAAATAACATAACTAATATTCAAAATATATGCTTGAGATAATTATAAGATCTTTTTTTAAATTATGGATTGAGAAATTATAATGTGATGCTTGATATAGGCATATTTTTTTTTGGAATATAGCTATAAAGCTCTCCTAGTGAAGGTAGTTTAAACATAATCTATGTTAGTTTTATTACGAAACTATGTCAGATTTTACTAAATATTTGGCTAGTGCATGAAGATTACTCGAATAATAAAAAGTTTAATTAGATTAAGACAATTACTTCAAAGTGATTTTAATTATAGACAATTCAAGTAATTATATATGTAGTATATTTCATTTATTTACGTTGAATTGCGTGCTATTTGATAGTCTTAAAATGATTTAAGTTATTTTAACAGAATAAAAAGAAATAGCTAAAAAGTTGGAAATTGTTATAAAATAAAGACTGTAAAGTAAAGACAAATATAGAGAGAAACTGATATATTATTCAAACTTCAAACTTATGTACATAATGAACTAAAATCTCCTCTATTTATAGAAGAAAGGAAGCTGCTGTGTAAGCTGGTACTGTACCAAATATAGATAATCTTCTACAGGGGGTGATGTTTATCCATAACGAAGCACCGAAAGGATAAACTCATTGTATCAGATATAGATAATCTTCTACCGGAGGTGATGTTTATCCATAATGGGGTACCGAAAAGATAAGCTCATTGTACCAGATATAGATAATCTTCTACCGGGGATGATGTTTATCCATAACGGGGTACCGAAATGATAAGCTTCTTCAGGAGGCTTATTTCCAATAGAGTACTAAATAGAAAAATATATTTACGGCAGAGTCTCATATAAATAAGCTTCTTCAGGAAACTTATTTACAACAGAGTACTAAATGAACATCCATAATATAATATATTTATAACACTCCCCCTAGGATGTTCATTAAAGATAATGTGCCTCATTAAAATCTTACTAGGAAAAACTCCGTGGAAAAAAATCCTAGTGAAGGAAAAAGAGTACACATATTCAGTAATACGCATAGCTAGTTGTCTCATTAAAAACCTTATAAGGAAAACCCTGTGGAAAAAATCTTAGTAAGGGAAAAAGGGTATATCGCGTATTTTACTCCCCCTGATAAAAACCTTGTTTCAAATATTTGAGTCTCCGCATTCCAATCTTATATACTATCTTCTCAAAAGTTGAAGTTGGCAAAGATTTAGTGAATAAATCTGCTGGATTGTCACTTGAACGGATTTGTTGCACATCAATATCACCATTTTTTTGAAGATCATGTGTGTAGAATAATTTTGGTGATATATTCTTCGTTCTATCTCCTTTTATAACTCCTTCCTTTAATGTCACGACCCGAAATCCCGAACCCGATCGTGATGGCGCCTCTCGTGAAGACAAGGCCAGCCAATTAAAACCATGACTCATTTTAAGCGGTTAATACAGTACTTACATAATTTAATAACAGCAAATTGCGGAGACATAGTTAACCATCCAGACAATAGCCCAAAACGGGGTGTCACAATGTCATGAGCAACTAACGAAATCCTAATAACAAGATTACTATTACAATATCTCTGGCACAATTATTTGAAGAAAGTGAAAATAACAATATAAAGAGATACGAGGCTGCGGACGCCAACAGCTACCTCGTAATCTCTGAGGCACCGCTCTGACAGTCGTAGTCAATGCCTCGGAGCGGAATCAGTAACGCCTGAATCTGCACACATGGTGCAGGGAGTAATGTGAGTACTTCCAACTCAGTGAGTAATATATATAAATAATGATTGAAAGTAAGAAAACACGTAGAGCACAAGGCAATGCACAATGAAGCAGTAAACCATTATTTGAAAACAGCAAATCAGTAAGAAATTATTTAAAAATCTTTCCAGCTCTGGTTACCAGTTGTCATTGTTACCAACTGTAACCTACAGTTGTCATTGTTACCAACTGTAACATCTCTGGGCTCAGTATCAATCTCACAGCTCTGGTTACCAGTAGTCATTGTTACCAACTATAACTTACAGTTATCATTGTTACCAACTGTAATATCTCTGGGTACCCTGCGCTCACTGGGGGTGTACAGACTCTGGGAGGGGCCCCTTACGGCCCAAGCACAATATCATATCTCGTAGCGGCGTGCCACCCGATCCCGTGGTGGCGTGCCACCCGATCAATTTATACCATATCCGTGGCGGCGTGCCACCCGATCCATTTATATCATATTCCGTGGCGGCGTGCCACCCGATCCATTTATATCAAATCCCGTGGCGGCGTGCCACCCGATCCATTTATATCATATCCGTGGCGGCATGCCACCCGATCCATTTATATCATTTAATGTCATTTAAATCTCAAAACTGAGTAAAAATGGCTGTTTTGTAAAACAGTGGAAAACAACATGAATGAGTTCAAGTAACGAATCAAACAGTGAGGAAACAGTGATAACTACCCCTGAAGGGTTCAAATAATCGGCACGAAGCCCAAATATGGCAATCAGCCCAAATCATGATGATATCAAATAAGTTTCAATCAAATATGTAGTAAAATCATCAATCGGGACGGACTAAGTCACAATCCCCAGTAGTAAACGACCCCACGCTCATCATTGAGCGCGTGCCTCACCTCAATGTAGCACTACGATGTGCAATCCGGGGTTTCAAACCCTCACAATATCATTTACAATCATTACTCACTTCGAATCGGCTAAATTCTTAGCCCGCGACGCCTTTTCCCTTTGAATTGGCCTCCGCGCGTGTCGAATCTATCCAAAATTAGAATAATTACGTCACAATATGATGAGGGAACAAAGCCCACGCGAAAACATCAATAAATACTAAGAAATTCCAAAATTAGCAAAACCCGAGCCCCGGGCCCACTTCTCGAAATTCAGTAATTTTTCACCTTAACGGGTTCCTTATCTTCCCACGAGTTCAACCATACAAGATTTATCGAATTCCGACATCGGTTCGACCTCCAAGTCTTAAAATCTAAGCTCAAGGGTTTTCCACAATTTTCTCCAACTTAAATCACCAATTACATACTAGAATGGCAATAGGTTTGGGTGATTTGACCAAGATTAAGTCAAGAACACTTACCCTTGATGTTTTCCCTTGGAAATCTTCCAAGAATTGCCTCAACACTTGCTTTAACCCGAGCTCTATAGCTCCAACAATGTTCAAGATGGCCAAAACTCCTTCTCTTGAGAATTGGTCCAAGAAAATGTCCTTTGGATATAGTTTTAAGGTTGATTTGCTGTGATTTTATGGTGTTTGGAGGTGTTTCTATTCGTGGGTAACGGAAAAATAGGTTTTGCATGGCAAATGGGCACTGATTTCTATTTATAAAGGGGTCAAATCGAGACAAAAACGCCCCTGTCGGCCCTATATGCGATCGCATATCTGTCGCATAACAGATATGCGGTCCCTATATTTGACTTAGCCATCGCAAATTGTACCCTAGTTTTCATCACAATTTCAATGTTAAGCAGGGTTTGCGGTTCGCATTTCAATTATGCGATCGTATTCTTGACTGCATTTTTGACGTTAAATTTTATCCAGGTTTCTGTCTCAGTTTGTGGTCTCGATGTCAGATATGCGGCCCGCATGTTAGATATGCGACCGCATTTCTTACCGCATTTCTGACATGAACCTTGCCCAGAAACCTGCCTGGGTTTGCGATCCATTTGAGAAATGCGACCGCATTCTCGACATCTGGTTTTCTGCAACTTTCTTTTCCAACGATGAATTAGTCCGTTTAACAACTCAAAACTCACCCGAGGCCTCTGGAACCTAAACCAAACACGCCAACATATTCCATAATACTATTCAAACTTGTTCCAACCTTCGGAGCGCGCAAAACAACCTCTCAACACCAATTTCACGTCGGATTCAAGCCTAAGAGTTCCAAAATCTTCTAAGTCACTCTTTTGATATAAACCCAACCAAACCACGTCCGAATGACCTGAAATTTTGCACACCAGTCCTTAATTACATATTGGAGTTACAGTAGCTTTCGGAATTCCATTCCGACCCTCGAATCAAAATCTCGCCTAACAACCGGAAATCGCCAAAATTCTAACTTCACCAATTCAAGCCTAACTCTACACAGGACCTCCAAAACCAATTCCGATCACACTCCTAAGTCATAAATCACCTCCCGAAGCTAATCGAACCATCAGAACTCACATCCGAGCCCTCTAACTCATAAGTCAATATCCGGTTGACTTTTCCAACTTAAACCTTCTTAAAAGAGACTAAGTGTCTCATTTCTTACCAAACCCACTCCGAACACAACTACTCAACTTGGTTACGTAAAACACAGATAATGAAACATAATGAGATAGAAAATGAGGAAGACGGAGCAGTAACCCACGAGACGACTGGCCGGGTCGTCACATTCTCCCCCTCTTAAACAAACGTTCGTCCTCGAACGAGTCAAGAAACATACCTGAAGTCTCAAATAGGTGAGGGTATCTACTCCGCATCTCTCGCTCGGTTTCCCAGGTAGCCTCCTCCACGGACCGACCTCTCCATTAAACTTTCATTGAAGCTATCTCCTTGGACCTCAACTTCCGAACCTGACGATCCAAAATCGCCACTGGCTCCACCTCATAGGTCAAATTATCATCCAACTGAATCGTGCTGAAGTCCAAAATATGAGATGGGTCCCCAATATACTTTCGGAGCATAGAAACATGAAATACTAGGTGTACACTCGACAGACTGGGTGGCAAAGCAAGCTCATACGCCACCTCCCCGATTCTCCGAAGTACTTCAAATGGCCCAATGAACCGAGGACTCAATTTCCCTTTCTTCCCGAATCTCATAACACCTTTCATGGGCGAAACCTTCAGCAAGACCTTCTCGCCAACCATGTAGGACACATCTCGAACCTTCCTATCGGCATAACTCTTTTGCCTCGACTGTGCTGTACGGAGCCTCTCCTGAATTGTTTTCACCTTATCTAAAGCATCCTGAACCAAGTCAGTCCCCAATAGCCTAGCTTCGCTGGGCTCGAACCAACCAACCGGAGATCTACACCGCCTCCCATACAAAGCATCATACGGAGCCATCTGAATACTTGACTGTTAGCTGTTGTTATAAGCGAACTCTGCAAGAGGCAGAAACTCATCCCATGAGCCTCCGAAATCAATAGCGCATGCCCGTAACATGTCCTCCAATATCTGGATGGTACGCTCGGACTGCCCATCCGTTTGAGGATGAAATGCTGTGCTCAATTCCACCTGAGTACCCAACTTCCTCTGCACGACTTTCCAGAACTGCCAAGTGAACTGAGTACCTCTATCTGAAGTGATAGAAACTGGAACACCATGCAGCCGGACAATCTCTCGGATATAAATCCTTGCCAACCGTTCTGAAGAATAGGTAGTACACATAGGAATGAAGTGCGCGGACTTGGTCAGCCGATCCACAATCACCCAAATAGCATCGAACTTCTTCAAAGTACGTGGGAGTCCAACAACAAAGTCCATAGTGATCCGCTCCCATTTCCACTCGGGAATAGCTATCTGCTGAAGCAAACCACCCGGCCTCTGATGTTCATATTTTACTTGCTGACAGTTGAGACACCGAGCTACGAATCCCACAATGTCCTTCTTCATTCTTCTCCACCAATAATGTTGTTTCAAATCCTGATACATCTTGGCGGCACCCAGATGAATGGAATACCATGAGCTATGGGCCTTCTCCAGAATCAACTCCCGAAGCCCATCCACATTGGGCACACAAATCC
>MCJB01028028.1:22097-92350 GCA_002018475.1 Nicotiana obtusifolia
CCTTGTTCAATTGCCTATAATCGATGCACATTCTCATCGTGCCATCCTTCTTTTTCACAAATAGAACCGGTGCACCCCAAGGTGACACACTAGGCCGAATGAACCCCTTATCTAGGAGTTCCTGAAGTTTCTCCTTTAATTCTTTCAACTCTGTTGGTGCCATACGATACGGCGGAATAGAAATGGGCTGAGTGCCCGGCACCGGGTCAATACCAAAATCGATATCCCTGTCCGGTGGCATGCCCGGCAGGTGTGCAGGAAATACATCGGGAAAATCCCGCACAACTGGAACATAATCGATGCTTGGAGTCTCAGCTCCAACATCCCTCACAAACACTAGGTATGCAAGGCAATCCTTCCCAACCATACGCTGGGCTTTCAAGTATGATATCACCCTACTAGGAATATAATCAGTCACACCACGCCACTCGATCCGCGGTACACCCGGCATAGCTAGAGTAACTGTCTTAGCATACAGTCTAAAATAGCACGACATGGAGATAACCAATCCATGCCCAAAATTACATCAAAATCTACCATGCTTAATAGCAATAGGTCCACTCGGGTCTCCAGACCCCTAATAGTCACTATACACGACCGGTACACACGGTCTACAACAACAGTATCGCCCACCAGGGTAGACACATGAACAGGTAAAGCAAGAAACTCCCGGGGCATACCCAAATAACGAGCAAAATATGAGGACACATATGAATAGGTGGAACCGGGATCAAATAATACAGAAGCATCTTTGTGGCAAACTGAAACAATACCTGTAATAACGGCATCTGAAGCACTGGCATCTGTCCTGCCTGGAATAGCATAGAATCGAGCCTGGACACCACCTGCTCGACCTCCTCATCTGGGGCGACCTCTGGCTGCCTGACCTCCACTCCTAGCTGGCTGGGCTGGTGGTAAGGTAACTGGAGCAGAAGTCGAGGGCTGACCCCTCGGTTGGGACGATCTAGCACCAAAGTGAGGACACTACCTCCGCACGTGGCCTATCTCGCCACACTCATAACAGCTCCCTGGCGCTCTAGTAAGTGCACTCGGCATAAAAGGACTCTAGGCCGACGGAGCATGGGCTGGAAGGACGCTGAGTGATGACTGACCCTGCTGCAACCCATGATAACCATGACCTGCAAATGCTCCATGATAATCTGGACGGGCTGGCTGAGCAGGCCTAAAGGAACGGCCTCTACCCTGCTGAAACTGGCCCCTCGAAGGAGCACCACTGTAACTGCCCGATCCTCGAGGCCTCTTAGCCTCCCTCTCCTCTTGCTCCTGACGGCGAACCGTCTCAATCTCGCGAGCTATATCCACCACCTCCTTGAAGGTAGCGCTTAATACTCTCTCCCTAGTCATAAGAATACAGAGATGATAGTTAAGGCCATCCACAAACCTCCTGATCCTTTCACAATCAGTCGGAACCATCCAGACAGCATGTCGAGCCAACTCAGAAAATCTTGACTCATATTGCGACACAGTCATATCCCCCTGTCGCAGCCATTCAAACTGTCTGCGCAGCTCCTCTCTGCGGGACTGCGGCACATACTTCTCCAAGAAAAGAGTGGAGAATTGTTGCCAAGTAAGGGGCGCTGCATCAACCGGCCTACGCCTCTCGTACGCCTCCCACCAATTAAAGGCAGCTCCCGTAAACTGAAATGTGGTAAATGCCACACCACTAGTCTCAAGAATCCCGGCTGTCCGAAGCATTCGCTGACACTTGTCAAGAAAGCCTTGGGCATCCTCGCCCTCAGCACCACTGAATGACGGAGGCTGGAGTCTGCCAAACCTCTCAAGATGACGCTGCTCATCATCTGGCATAACTGCTACTATGAATTCCTGAGCTGGTGCAACTGGCTGGGCTGGAGGTGCCCCCGGCATCTGAAGTCCCTGCACTACCTGCTCAAGCGTACGGGCAACTGGAGTCTGATTGCCTCCCCCGGCCTGTGAAGTAGTTGCGGCTGTGGTGGCTGAAACCGCCTGAGCCAGGCTAGTGCAAACAGATAATATCTGAGCCAAGTTCTCCTGAAGACCTGGAATAGCGATAGGCACAGCTGGTGCCTGAACTGGGGCTGCTGGAGCCTGTTCCTGAGCTGGGGCAGCTGGTGGATCAACAGAGCTGCCCTCGCCGCTCTGCCTCTACCACGACCACGACCGCGTCCACGGCCTCTAGTGGCCTCAGTGAGTGGTACTGGTGGTCGTCCACCTCGTCCAGTAGTTCGCGGCCTCACCATCTGTGAGAGAACAGGATAGCAGAAGTTTTAGTACTCCGATCAACAAGTTCACACGACAAGGATTTCAAGAATATGAAATTTTCCTAAAAAGGTTCTGCAGCCTATCGAAGATAAGTACAGACGTCTCCGTACCGATCCGCGAGACTCTACTAAACCCGCTCATGACTCGTGAGACCTATGTAACCTACGCTCTGATACCAAGCTGTCACGACCCGAAATCCCGAACCCGATCGTGATGGCGCCTCTCGTGAAGACAAGGCCAACCAATTAAAACCATGATTCATTTTAAGCGGTTAATAGAGTACTTATATAATTTAATAACAGCAAATTACGGAGACATAGTTAACCATCCCGACAACAGCCCAAAACGGGGTGTCACAATGTCATGAGCAACTAATGAAATCCTAATAACAAGATTACTATTACAATATCTCTAGCACAATTGTTTGAAGAAAGTGGAAATAACGATATAAAGAGATACGGGGCTGCGGACGCCAACAGCTACCTCGTAATCTCTGAGGCACCGCTCTGACAGTCGTAGTCAATGCCTCGGAGCGGAATCAGTAACGCCTGAATCTGCACACATGGTGCAGGGAGTAATGTGAGTACTTCCAACTCAGTGAGTAATACATATAAAAAATGACTGAAAGTAAGAAAACACGTCGAGCACAAGGCAATGCACAATGAAGCAGTAAACCATTATTTGAAAAAAACAAATCAGTAAGAAATCATTTAAAAATCTTTCCAGCTCTGGTTACCAGTTGTCATTGTTACCAACTGTAACCTACTGTTGTCATTGTTACCAACTGTAACATCTCTGGGCTCAGTATCAATCTCACAGCTCTAGTTACCAGTTGTCATTGTTACCAACTGTAACCTACAGTTGTCATTGTTACCAACTGTAATATCTCTAGGTACCCTGTGCTCACTGGGGGTGTACAGACTCCGGGAGGGGCCCCTTAAGGCCCAAGCGCAATATCATATCTCGTGGCGGCATGCCACCCGATCCCGTGGCGGCGTGCCACCCGATCCATTTATATCATATCCGTGGCGGCATGCCACCCGATCCATTCATATCATATTCCGTGGCAGCATGCCATCCGATCCATTTATATCATATTCTGTGGCAGCGTGCCACCCGATCCATTCATATCAAATCCCGTGGCGGCGTGCCACCCGATCCATTTATATCATATCCGTGGCGGTATGCCACCCGATCCATTTATATCATTTAAAATGTCCATTAAATCTCAAAACTGAGTAAAAATGGTTGTTTTGTAAAAATAGTGGAAAACAACATGAATGAGTTCAAGTAACGAATCAAACAGTGAGGAAACAGTGATAACTACCCTTGAAGGGTTCAAATAATCGGCACGAAGCCCAAATATGGCAATCAACCCAAATCATGATGATATCAAATAAGTTTCAATCAAATATGTAGTAAAATCATCAATCGAGACGGACCAAGTCACAATCCCCAGTAGTAAACAACCCCACGCTCATCATCAAGCGCGTGCCTCACCTCAATATAGCACTACGATGTGCAATCCGGGGTTTCAAATCCTCACAACATCATTTACAATCATTACTCACTTTGAACCGGCAAAATTCTTAGCGCGCGACGCCTTTGCCCTTTGAATTGGCCTCCGCACGCGTCGAATCTATCCAAAATTAGAACAATTACGTCACAATATATTGAGGGAACAAAGCCCATGCGAAAACAATCAATAAATACTAAGAAATCCCAAAATTAGTAAAACTCGAGCCCCGAGCCCACTTCTCGAAATTCAGTAATTTTTCACCTCAACGGGTTCCTTATCTTCCCACGAGTTCAACCATACAAGATTTATCGAATTCCGACATCGGTTCGACCTCCAAGTCTTAAAATCTAAACTCAAGGGTTTTCCACAATTTTCTCCAACTTAAATCACCAATTACATACTAGAATGGCAATAGGTTTGGGTGATTTGACCAAGATTAAGTCAAGAACACTTACCCTGATGTTTTCCCTTGGAAATCTTCCAAGAATTGCCTCAACACTTGCTTCAACCCGAGCTCTATAGCTCCAATGATGTTCAAGATGGCCAAAACTCCTTCTCTTGAGAATTGGTCCAAAAAAATGTCCTTTGAATATAGTTTTATGGTTGATTTGCTGTGATTTTATGGTGTTTGGAGGTGTTTCTCTTCGTGGGTAACGGAAAAATGGGTCTTGCATGGCAAATGAGCACTGATTTCTATTTATAAAGGGGTCAAAAATTGAGACAAAAACGCCCCTGTCCGGCCCTATATGCGATCGCATATCTGGCGCATAACAGATATGCGGTCCGCATATTTGACTTAGCCATCGCAAATTGTACCCTAGTCTTCATTGCAATTTCAATGTTAAGCAGGGTTTGCGGTTCGCATTTCAAGTATGCGATCGCATTCTTGACCGCATTTTTGACGTTAAATTTTATCCAGGTTTCTGTCTCAGTTTGTGGTCTTGATGTCAGATATGCGGTCCACATGTTAGATATGCGACCGCATTTCTGACATGAACCTTGCCCAGAAACTTGCCTGGGTTTGCGATCTCTTTGAGAGATATGCGGTCCGCATTTGAGAAATGCGACCACATTCTCAACATCTGGTTTTCTGCAACTTTCTTTTCCAACGATGAATTAGTCTGTTTAACCACCCAAAACTCACCCGAGGCCTCTGGAACCTCAACCAAACACGCCAACATATTCCATAACATTATTCAAACTTGTTCCAACCTTCGGAGCGCGCAAAACAACCTCTCAACACCAATTTCACGTCGGATTCAAGCCTAAGAGTTCCAAAATCTTCTAAGTGTCACTCTTTTGATCTAAACCCAACCAAACCATGTCCGAATGACCTGAAATTTTGCACACCATTCCTTAATCACATATCAGAGTTACAGTAGCTTTCGGAATTCCATTCCGACCCTCGGATCAAAATCTCGCCTAACAACCGGAAATCGCCAAAATTCTAACTTCACCAATTCAAGCCTAACTCTACACAGGACCTCCAAAACCAATTCCGATCACACTCCTAAGTCATAAATCACCTCCCAAAGCTAACCGAACCATCAGAACTCACATCCGAGCCCTCTAACTCATAAGTCAACATCCGGTTGATTTTTCCAACTTAAACCTTCTTAAAAGAGACTAAGTGTCTCATTTCTTACCAAACCCACTCCGGACGCAACTACTCAACTTGGTTACGTAAAACACAGATAACGAAACATAATGAGACAGAAAATGGGGAAGACGGAGCAGTAACCCACGAGACGACTGACCGGGTCGTCACATTTAATTGGGCTATGCATGCATCATTGTCTTTGTATAAAATTGTGGATCTTTTATCACATTCCAAACCACATTTTCCTTGAATAAAATGAATCACTGATCTTAACCATACGCATTCCCTATTCTCTTCATGAATAGCTATTATCTCACCATGATTTGAAGAAGTAGCAACAATAGATTGCTTTGTGGAGTGCCATGATATGACAGTACCTCCACAAATAAACACGTACCCCGTTTGAGATCGAGATTTATGTGGATCAGATAAGTAACCAGCATCTGCATATCTAGCAAGATCTGCACTACCTTTGTTAGAATAAAAGAAACCCATATCAAGTGTTCCTTTTAAATATCGCAATATCTACTTAATCCCGTTCCAATGTATCCGTGTAGGAGAAAGAGCTATATCTTGCTAGTAAATTAACAGAAAATGCTAAGTCAGGCCTTGTAGCATTAGCAAGATACATAAGTGCACCTATTGCATTAAGATAAGGTATTTCGGGACCAAGGAGTTCCTCATCCTCTTCTGGAGGTCGGAACAAATTCTTATTCACTTCAAGTGATCAAACAATTGGTGTACTCAATGGGTGCGCTTTGTCCATGTAAAAGCGTTTTGAAGACCCTTTCTGTATAGGTAGATTGATGGATAAAGATCCGTCTGCTAAATGTTCAATTTGCAGACCAAGATAAAGTTTTGTCTTTCCAAGATCTTTCATCTCAAATTCTTTCTTAAGATATTCAATTGCCTTTTGGAGCTCTTCTGGAGTTCCAACAAGATTTATGTCATCAACTAACCAGCAAGTATAACAAATTCTGATGCCATTTTCTTTATAAAAATACATGGACAAATAACATCGTTTATGTAACCCTCTTTCAGCAAATATTCACTAAAGGCGATTATACCACATATGCCCAGATTGCTTTAAACCATACAAAGATCTTTATAATCTGATTGAATACATTTCCCGAGATTTTGAATTTGCTTCAAGCATTTTAAATCCTTCAGAAATTTTCATATAAATTTCATTATCAAGTGAACCGTACAGATAAGCTATAACTATATCCATTAGATGTATTTCAAGCTTTTCATGTGGTGCTAAACTGATGAGATATACGAAATGTTATGGCATCCATAACAGGTGAATATGTTTCATCAAAATCGACTCCATGTCGTTGTGAGAATCCTTGTGCGACAAGGCGAGCTTTGTATCTTTCAATTTTATTTTTATCATTCCTTTTTCGCACAAAAATCTATTTATGACCAACTGGTTTTATACTAGCAGGTGTTTGGACAATTGGTCCAAAGACCTCTCTTTTAGCAAGTGCGTTCAATTCTGATTGAATTGCCTCTTGCCCTTTTTGCCAATCATATCTTTGTCGACATTCTTCGACAGATCGGGGTTCAAGGTCTTCACTATCTTGCATAATGTTAAGTGCAACATTATATGCAAAAATATTATCCACTCATTAAAAGCTTAATTAAATTAATCCCTTCAGCAGTAGAACTTATTAAAAGCTTCTCACTCATTTGAATCTCGGGTTCATTGATTTCTTCAGGATTCTTAGAACTAATCAGATCTTGGGTCTCTTTAGGGGATCTTTTCATAGTATCATTTTGATCATGTGTTGATTTTCTTTTTTGAGGATTTCGATCCTTAGAACCCAAAGGCCTACCACTCTTCTGGCGTGCTTTAGGTTCACTAGCTCTTATGCTAGTAGATGGTCCTGCTGGGACATCAATTCTGATAGGCACATTCTCTGCAGGGATATGTGACTTAGTTATCCTTTTCAAATCAGTAAACACGTCTGGCATTTGATTTGCTATATTTGTTAAATGGATGATCTTCTGGACCTCTTGATTACATATAGGGGAACGTGGATCAAAATGGGATGATGATAAAACTTTTCACACATTTTCTCTTTTGATTTTCTTTTTCTCTCCCCCTAATTGTGGGAAATTTATTTCATCAAACCGACAATCTGCAAATCGAGCAGTAAATAAATCTCCCGTCAATGGTTCAAGATAGCGAATAATAGTAGGTGATTCAAATCCAACATATATTCATAACCTTCTTTGCGGGCCCATCTTACTATGCTGTGGTGGTGCTACTAGCACATATACAACACATCCAAAAATTCGTAGATGGGAAATATTTGGTTCATGACCAAAAACTAATTGTGATGGGAAATATTTATTATAATGTGTCGGTATGAGACGGATAAGTGATGCTGCATGCAAGATAGCATGGTCCCAAACACTAGTGGGCAATTTTGTTTTCGTAAGTAGTGGTCTTGCTATCAATTGCAGGCGTTTAATAAATGACTACAAGGCCATTTGAGTATGAACATAAGCTACAGGATGTTCAACTTTTATCCCAACTGATAGACAATAATCATCAAAAGCTTGAGATAAGAATTCTCCAGCATTATCAACGCAGATACCCTTTATAGGATAATTTGGAAATTGTGCCCTTAATCGAATTATTTGGGATAATAGTTTTGTAAACTCCAGGTTGCGAGATGATAGTAGGCACACATGAGACCATCTTGAAGATGCATCTATTAGGACCATAAAATATCTAAACAACCCACTTGGTGGGTGAATAGTTCCACATATATCCCCATGTATACGTTCTAAAAAGGCAGGGGATTCAATGCCGACCTTCATTGGTGATTTCTAGAGATCATTTTACCTTGATAACAAGCATCACAAGAAAATTCATTATTTGTAAGAATCTTCAGGTTCTTTAATGAATGCCTACTCGAACTTTTAGTAATTCGTCTCATCATTATAGATCCAGGATGGCCCAAACGGCCATGCCAAAGCAAAAAAATATTTGAATCAGTAAGCTTCTGGTTTACGATAGAGTGTGCTTCAACTGTACTAATCTTTGAATAGTATAAGCCTGAAGATAAAGTTGGTAACTTTTCTACAATGCACTTCTGGCCAGAAACATTCTTTGTAATACAAAGATATTCCATATTCATTTCATCTATCGTCTCAACATGATACCCATTCGGCGGATATCTATAAAATTCAACAAGTTTCTTCGGGACTTGGAGGAGAATAATGCATTTTCTATAATAAGTTTTGTTCCCTTAGACAGAAATATAGTGGTTCTTCCGGAGCCTTCAATCAAACTTATATTACCAGAAATTGTTGAAACATTTGCTTTTTCTTTATGCAAATAAGAAAAGTATTTCTGATTCCACTATCAATTACACAAATGTCTCATAATTTGTCTTTGATCCAAACATAATTTGAGGATTATCCATATTCTTCAAAATGATATAAGCAAAATAAATATGATAGTAAACATCATTATCAAAGTATAACTTTTATTTATGTACAACAATTACATAACCACATTAGCTACTACAAACAACAAAAATTAAAATATTTACATTTTTACAGATTCATCACCGATCACATGATTTGTTTCTCCTTCCGGGAGTGCAAAGTAATCAGCTACATCCAAATGCATGAAGTCTAAATTATCTTCAGAAATAAAATTTGCTTCAGCATTTTTCTCTGTCTTCTTCAAGGAGGCTTGATAAAGCTCAACCAGATGCTTTGGCGTACGACCGGTACGTGACTGGTGTCCTTTTCCTCTACATCTATAGCATGCATTTTCTGCCTTTATTGCTTGCACCGCTTCATGCTTTTGTTCCTTTCTTTTCCACTGCTGGTGGTGATGAGGGTTCTTTGGTACATTATTATTACCATGACTAGAGTTTCTTCCCCAACCACGGCCATGACCACGACTGAGGCCACGTCCTTTTCCACACTTAGCTTGGTGGAATCTGCCTCATTCACTTCAGGGAATGAACAAGAACCAATTGGTTGACTTTCATGGTTTTTCATTAATAGCCTTATGTTACTCGCCTACAAGAAGATATGAGATAAGTTCAGAATACTTTTTGAATCCCATCTCTCGATGTTGCTGCTGCAGGAGCATATTCGAGGCATGAAGAGTGGTGAAAGTTTTCTCCAACATATCATGATCAGTATTATTATCATCACATAATTTCAATTGGAAATAATTCTGAACATAACAGAATTATACTCACTGATAGATTTAAAATCTCATATATATATATATATATATATATATATATATATATATATTGTATGAGTTTGTTTTTGCATAAGTTGCACATCTAACACAAATCTGAGAGATCATTCTTGTAGACATCCACTTGCAAGAACCAAGAGTAAGACAAATTGAAGCACCCAATTCCAGAGGTTGATTCTAAGTTTATTTTGTTTTATTTTGATCTTATATTAGGTGCTTTGAGTTATAATCTTACTTTGCTTGTATTGGAAGCTATATGTAAGAATTTTCGAGTAACAATCTTTTGTTCTAGACTAAGGAATTAGTTTTGAGTGAGTAGCTATGATTAGTTTGATTATAGGTTGTTGAGTGACTAGATTTAGTATCTTAGGATATAAAAGAGTTTTGTAACCTGAAAGTGCTCGTTGTTTTTGGTAAAGTTTCTGAGGAAAATTCCATATTTGGGTTGTGTTTTTAACTCCATTGAGCAATGAGTATTTCCACGTAACATTCATGTCTTCTTTATTTTTCGGATTAATTAATTAAAGGAATTGCAAGAACCAGTTTAAGAACAAAGTTATGAGGAAAACGTAAAATTCCGGCAGAATATTTTGAATTGATCAACATACTATTCACCCCCTCTAGTATATAAGTGGTGCATATTTCTAACAATTAGTATTAGAGCAGGCTGTCAATTACGAGGCTTACACCTTTGAGAGATTCACATGATGAGTTAACCATCTGAGATGAATGAGGGTTAGTCTACCGCACGTCCACCATTGTTCAATGGAAAGAACTACAGTTGGTGGAAAACTTCATAACTGCTGAAGATTACAAGTTATAAAATATTATTCTAGATGTACCAAACATTTCCATCAAGTTTGATGCTGGAGGAAGAGAAGTTCCCAAGGAAGAAGTGAATTTAATGATATTGATCGAAAACTCATGAAGAAAAATGACAAAGCCAAAAAGATACTTATTTGTGGCTTGGGTCTTGATGAGTACAATCGAATTTCTGCATGCACTAATGAAAAACAAAATTTGAGACACCTTGCAAACTGCATATGAAGGAACATCTTAAGTGAAGCAATCCAGAATTGCGACGCTTTTGAGAAACTATGAATTGTTCACCATGAAAGACTCTGAACCATTCCAAGATATGATCAATAGGTTCATAGTTACAACAAATGAGTTGATATCACTTGGAAAATTTTTTACATCTAAGGAATTGGTGAGGAGTTCTCTGAATACTTTCGTCCTTGTGGAAAAGCAAAGTCACGCAATTTAAGAACCAAAGGAATTGAGTACAATCATCCTGGATGAATTAGTCGGAAATCTGAGAACATATGAGATGTGGAAAATGGAGTTGAAGAAAGATGACTCCAAGAGGGACAGAGGACTCGTACTCAAGGCATGTGAAGATGCTGGTTCTGATGAAGAAGAAGAAATTGATATAAATATGCTGGCCAAACAATTCAAGAGGTTTTTGAGAAATTCATAAGGAACTGGAAAAAGAGAGGCTCCTAGAAACTTGAAGGTTTTAGTAAGGACGAACTTCAATGGTGCTATAAATGTGGGAAGCTTGGCCACATAGTCAAGGATTTTCAATGAAAAATTGAATGGAAAAGGGAGCATGTCAAGAAATAGAAGAAGGACCTAAAGAAGGATCGTGGTCCTGGCTTGGGTTACAATAAAGCTCAAGTAGCTAAAATAGAGGCTACAGAGGAGGCCATGAAGCAAATATTCCTGGCTGCATATGAAGACGACAATTATGATAATCAAGATGAAGATGGAGAGAAAGATGAGCCATTGTCCTTGTTCGCTATAACTGAAGGAGATAATCAACAAACTTGGCTAGAGGGAGATTCAAAAAAATCGTCCACCCTAGGTCAGTGGACTACTTTGGTTGGTGGAAGGATAGAATTGAAATGTTTCTGCAAGCTGAGGACTTTGAACTATAGATGATTCTGATTCAGGGATCTTTTAAGCCAACAAAGATTGATGACAAAGGAAAGGAAGTCAATGCTGATGACAAGATGATGCTACACAAAAATGCCAAGGCTAAATTGATTTTGTATAATACTGTTAGTCTTGAGGAGATCAATAGGAGTTCTACATGCAAAATTGCTAGTGATTTCTTGAAACACTGCTTGCAATGTATGAAGAAACTCACTCAGACATGGTACTAATAGTCAATGCCGATTCTGAAAAGGTTAACACTGAAGATGTCATGTCCATGATGGCCATGAGTGACTTTGAATCTGAAGTTGGAAACGACGGGGTAAATGTCTCTAACCTTAAAACTGTCTTCCATGGTGCTTAATTAGATTGAAAAATTGAATGTTGACAAAGAAGAATTATTCAATGATTTTTAACTGTTAAGTTTGAATGCCATAATCTCGAGTTAAACATGTTTGAACTCAAAAAGGAATTTATTTTTTTTGAGAAACATGCCAATATTTTAAAATCAGAAATTGAAGCACTCAAATTTGAAAATGAGATATTAAAGGAAACACCATGTAAAGGAAATAGCGAGATCAGTGATATTCAAGAGTTTCTTGAATAATTTAAAATTGGACAAGGAAAATTTGTACAACCAAGTTGAACGAAACAAAGTAATTTATGAGGATATGAAAAAGGCTAAATATGAGCTGATTAGAAACTCAAAGTGAAGCAGCTTCTCAGAGGCTCTAGAATGACTGAACCAAAACTATAGCACAAATGAAACTGGTTTAGGTTAACACAAATCTCTCCCTAGGGTCAATCATATGTGTGTAGCTTTTGCATCCAGTAAGCTATGTACATATTGTGGTAATATTGGTTACTACAGGAAAACTTGCCTATCCCTTTTCAATGTTCAAAGTAAAAAGGTTCCTGTGCAAAATCAAAAGGAAAGAAAGATTTCTTTTGTGATAAATTCTAACTTACTAAACTAAACTAAAAACATTTGATATATCCTTTCAATCACAAGTGAGGACCCAAGCGAGTCTGGGTTCCTAAATCTAACCCTTGATTTGTTTTGCAGGCTAAAGTAAGAGGAACCAACCAAGACTGGTATATTGATAGTTGTTGCTTAAGGCACATGACAAGAAAGAAGAAAAAGTTCCTCTCATTAACAGCATTTCAAGAAGGGATTATGATTTTTGGAATGGTAAGAAATGTGAAGCCATAGGAATAGGTAAGATTTTGCAACACATTCTCTCAATCTATAAAAAAAGTGTATTGTGTGAATGGGTTGAGCTACAATTTGCTGAGTATCTCCTAGATATGTGTTACGACCCAAAATCTAACTAATCGTGATGGCACCTAACCAACCTGCTAGGTAAGCCAAATTAAAATAAACCCAATTCAAATGAAAATAATATGAGTTAACGAATTAAACAACTGAACTTCTATACAAAATCCTAAGGATTTGTAGTACAAGTCATGAGCTTCTAAAACTAAGAATTTATAAAGTTGGTATGAAATGAATAAACCATCTGTCAGAAATATATATAAACAAAATTTAAAAATCTAAGCTACCAAGGACAAGTGGAAGCTATCACCGGAACACAAGAACATCTTCAGTGCCAACTCCCGGCATAAACAGCAACATCAGCTCCAAGCTCTGCACTCGAGGTGCATAAGTGTAATATGAGTACAACGTACCCCATATACTCAGTAAGTAAAAAACCTAAATTCAGGTTGAAAGCAGTGACGAGCTCGGAAAAAGGTCAATGTCCAACATAAATAACCAATACCAGTTCATAACTGTGTAGTGGAGACATTAAAGGTATACAACTCAAGAGATGTAATGCTCAGCTCGTTCAAAAATGTGGGAAAGTAGACATGCATTTCAAGTATAACATACCAAGTCTAAATCTTACCACTGAAATCAATTAAACTTCAGTTTTCCAAAAGAACTATGTTTTTCCCAACTTACAACATCAAATAAGACTTTTCATTTATCAGTTAGCATGAGAAAAGTGTATCTCTATGCCTACATGTCAGTAATCAGATTTCATGTCACTGTCTAGCGTGAGGGAGGTGATACGCTCAAATTACACCTTAATAAATAGTGTAAGCGGTCGATGTCAAATATAATAACCCAACAAGGTTGGGGTCGAATACCACAGGGAATAGGTGTGAAAAGTTTACTTGATTAGCGTAATACTCAACTACAATCGTAATTGTATCCAGGTAATCGTAACAAAAGTATGAATTGAACTTAGTTTTAAATAAAGTCTAATTGCAATATTGAGAATATGAATAATATGATTAAAGAAACCAAGGTTGTGTCCCCATTAATGAAGTGTAATGTTATCGATGTCAATATGATATATTTCTAATGGAAGAATCATTTGATATGCAATTGATGTCTAATTGACTACCCAATATTTTTCAATAGTTGGGTAATATTTCCTCTTTATGATTTTTTCAAATATAAAAGAGTTGTGATTAAGAACAATCAATTTATGCCAAATTAAAACCCACTTATTCCTAAGCGATTTTATTAAACAAGGTTTAAAGCCTTGAGTTTTTGATATTTACTTCTACCAAATTCTACCCCGCTTTCCCAAGCAAAGATGGAATTTAATGGCGTTTGTTAATGTTTGCAACCACCAACAATAATTAAGGAATGAGAAATAAATAAATATCAATCAACCGTTAAATATCTACTCAATATCAAACACCCAATAACATCACACCCATTTAGGGTTCACAACCTTAGTGTTTGAAATTAGTTAATCATTCTAAAATCTGAAATTAAAAGAATATTAATTGTCATAAAGCTTACAAAGTAAAAGATTCTTGACCCAAAAGCTTCTAATAGATAGGAATATTCAAGCCTTGTACTTTCTGCTCCAAAGTCTGACAAGATAGCCCCCACATAACCCTAGTAGACCTATTTATAGAGGCCCAAAAATCAAGGTAAAAATTCAGATTGATCTGCCCCGAAGTAAAAAAAATACGACCGCATTTCTGTCGCATAACAGAAATGTGGTCCACAATTTTGACACGTCTGTCGCAGATTTCAACCCTAGGTTTGCTTTCATCGCATCCATGGTTTGCGGTTGCTTCTGCGGCTCACATACCAGTTATGTGATCGCAGATGCGATTGCATTTCTGACTCTGAACTTCGCCCAGGACTCTGCTTTGGTCTGCGATCTCCGTGTGCAATTCTGCGGCTCGCATACCAGTTATGCGATCGCATATGCGACCGCATTCTTGACGTGACATTTTGCCCAGAAGTCTGTCTTGATCTGCGATCTTGATGTAAATTCTGCGGCTCGCATGTGATGTTTGCGATCGCATATTCACCTCTGCGATGCTTTTCTGCTCTTTCCTTGTCTTTATGTGGCTTTTTGAACTCTTTTTCATGCTCTTAGGTCCTTACACTTCATATACTGCAAAAATACTAAAATTACATAAGTACCTAAGGAAGTTGCATATAAAACAAGTTAAAATCTAAGCAATTAGTATCAAAATGTGCCGAAATTCTCCGGCACATCAGAAGGTACATCTCTATGCCTACATGTCAGACATACATGTCAAGTAATCAAATGTCATGTCATTTTCTAGCATGAGAAAGGTACATCTCTATGCCTACATGTCAAGAACTCATTTTCACAATAAACTCATTAAGTAAACACAATTTTAGCACACTCCAGGTGCCTGGTTCAAATGCCCCGCTTCATCACCATGGATTTTTCAAAATAACCACACTTAGCGTTGTACGGATGCCTGGCATAACTCCTCATCATTGAGCACGTGTAGATAACACTGTGCTTGCACCCATTGCTGGCATGTCAGACTCCGGAGGGGTGGATCCTGCCCAAGCGCTAATCAAAATCACATAGCCCAAATAGTGGAGCCTGGTGTGCGCGTCGCCTCAAGTCAGTATAGTTTAGCCTAATGTGGGGCCTGAAATACACGTCACCTTAATATCAATATAGCCGTTGCGGCATGAAACCCGATCCATATATCCATATCAATACGACTCTATGGCCCACATAAGTCATCAATCTTTAAGTCTCAATATGCAAACATCTCACATAGGCACAATCCATCAATATAACACGGAATATCACAATATGCCTCAAATATTGTTCAAACTCGTGTCACATACAAGAACATCAATAATATGTGCGACAACATATCAAAAGTGCACATAGACAGATGTAACTATCATGACCGTACAGTGTAACTATAGCTGAGGCAAATAGCTTAACGTGGTGATGATAGCCCTATCATGTCTCAAACAATTGAGCAGGTAGCCTAGGCATGCTTTCTAGCATGAATAATATCCCACGTAGTCATATAAATGGAGAAAACATGATATCAAGGAAGAATGATAGCAAAACAAGGCATATAATAGCCTAAGAACTACCCAGATCATGAATACCTTGATGCACGCACCCACGCCCATCACCTAGCAAGTGCGTCACCCCCAACCCATCTCAATTATCATAGTTCTTAGGGATATTTACCCTCAAATCCCAGTTTAGAATTGTTACTTACCTCGAACAAGTCAATTCAAACACCGAGCAAGACAAACAATACTCTAAAAATGCCATCCTGCGCGAATCTACCTCTGAACGACTCGAAACTAGCCAAAAGCAACTCAAAAACATAAAATAATGCCAAAGGAAATCAACCCAAATGATAAAGGTCAAATCTTTAATCTAATACTCAAAGTCAACCAAAAAGTCAACTCGGGCTCGCACCTCTGAACCTGACGAAACTCACAAATTCTGGCAATCAATTCAACTATGAGTCCAACCATACTAATTTTACTCAAATCGGGCTCTGAATCGATGTTCAACACTCTAATCACTTTAGGAAAAGTTTAGACAAAAACCCTCAATTCCTCTTTTACATTCATCAATCTAATGCCAAAATTGAAGATAGAATCATGAGATATAATTAAAACAGAGTCAAAAATACTTATCCCATTCCATGTGGTGAAGTTCCCCTCCAAAATCGCCCAAAACCGAGCTCCACATCTCTAAATGTGATTAAAAGAACGAACCCTTGAAACATGATAAATTGCCAAGGAATCTGCATTTGCTGTCCTTAAGTCGCGTCTGTGACAACCGCTTCTGCGGCCCAAATATCGCATTTGCGAGAATACCTCAACAGGTTGCTCACTGCATCTATAACCAAACAGCTGCATTTGCGACTCTGCAAGTGCGGTCCCAAAGGCGTAGAAGCGCAGCTTCCCAGCTTGATCAAACTCCGCAGGTGCGCACAGCCAACCACATATGCGACCACACATCTGCGTTAAAATCTCCACAGAGGCGAAACTCACCTGGGTGCCTCCTCTTTGCAGAAGCGATCCTTAATTTGCATAAGTGATACCGCACCTACAGCCAAAACTACACATGTGCGAGAAACCACCAGCAGAACTGCCCATAGGGAGCAAAACCATCTGAAACTTACCCGAACCATGCCCGAGGCCCCCAGTACCCTATCCAATCATACCGACAAGTTCCAAAACATAAAACGAACCTACTCGAGGCCTCAATCACACATAACAGCAGCAAAACTATGAATCTCACTTCAAATCAAACTTAATGAACTTTCGAACTTTCAACTTCTAAACTTCATGCCGAGTCATATCAAATCAACTTGAAACCATCTCAATTTTTTCACACAAGATCCAAATGAAATAACGAACCTATTCCAACTCTCGGAACCACAATCCAAGCCTGGTAACATCGAATTTAACTCTCGGTCAAACCTATGAACATTCCAAACCTTCAAATTGCCAACTTTCGCCAATTAGCGCCAAAACCTTCTAGAAACATCCCAATGCAAATCTGGGCATATGCCTGAGTCCAAAATCACCATCCAGACCTAAAAGGACCATCACAACTCCGATCTAAGGTCAAATATACAAAAGTCACACTTGGTCAACTCTTCCAACTTAAAGCTTCCTAGTTAAGAATCATTCTTCCAAATCAATCCCGAACCACTCAAAAACCAAAATCGACCATACACGCAAGTCATAACACATCATATGAAGCTACTCATGAACTCAAACCGCCGAACTAGATGCAAATTCTTAAAACGACCGATTGAGTCATTACATTTTCCCCCACTTAAACATACGTTCTTCCTCAAACGTGCCAAGAGTCGTAACAAAGCCATCAAATCACTTTATAAACTCACCATACACATAACTAATGGGTGATCCATGTCACCCCAATATATATAAGCCTGAAAACACAACCATGATGAATATCCTTACTTTATCCTTAGCCCATAAACCTTAGAATCAAATCCAAACAACATCCGGAACTCATTATAAGAATCGATTTTCGCATCTATACACTGTGCAAGTTTGAACAAGCTGTATCAAGCCATAACCACAACCCAAGATATAATCACATGGTATACTGCATAACTCAAATGCTCATAGCAATACCTTCCGGCCACAATAGTTGCTCAATGACAATTTCGGTACCGGTAACAAACCTCGTATCGAATAAAAGAGAATCATGCTTGCAAGAAATTAGCCAATAATAATTTTTTTAAATTAGATGCATTTATTAAATATCAAGAGGTTAGCTAATTCTAAGCTGACTAGAGATATTGTTCTTCTAGACATACCTTAACAAAATTCGATAACACTCATTCCAAGTCCAATGACCTCGTCCAATCAAATAAAAGTTGCTATACTGACATGCCATACTAATACTACCTAAAGCAACAAACTGTGCAATTGGTACACCAATAAGCAACAACTTGAATGTACCCAAAAATGAAAAGAGAATCAAATGCGAGAATCATCCCGCAAGCTTAACAGATACCACCACAACCGCAATGCTATGAACCAATCACACATAGTAGAACCAAGACACATGAAGCTCCCATCATAACTCCATTACGATGCGTGATCCCATCCAAACACCGATCCACATGAAATACCTTGAACCATATTGCTCAAAATCAGCAGCCATATGCCAATCAACAACAAACACACGAAGTGCATGACCAAAATCATGGAGAAACGAATAGCGCAATATGCCACAACAAGAAAGACCATAACCACGGTGCAATCACCCATTCAACATCCCATGAACCATCTCACTCAAATTTCGCCACAAAACCCCAAACAGAAACGCAACATGTGTGCAAATACCCTATTGACCACAACCCATCATAGCCTAGAAGAGTAACACATAGAACACATCAGA
Organism: Nicotiana obtusifolia; assembly: GCA_002018475.1. NCBI lineage: Eukaryota > Viridiplantae > Streptophyta > Magnoliopsida > Solanales > Solanaceae > Nicotiana > Nicotiana obtusifolia. Next base: position 40,880 of record MCJB01028028.1, read on the forward strand.
ACACGGACAAGCTCAATTCTAACCGACTGACACACCTCTAAACAATAACCGTGATGAGTCAACAAATCCGACCAGGTGTAGAATACACATCTTCATTAGGCCTACCAATGGGCTCCCAAATCACCCCCAAAGAGATAAATAACCCTCCAGACCACAATAAGCTAACCATAACACATACTACCAACTAGCTAACTTGGCCATACCTTTGCAGTCCATAACCAAGAAACAATCTACCTTTGAGACTCCCATTCTCCAAATCACGAGAATACAAAAATCTCCATATCCGATCCCAACTCAACCACTCAATTGACTGAACATCCTTCATACAAAATCATTCCATGAGAAATACTTCCATAATTCTTCCATGTCACATAGAAAAATTTGAACGTCGGCAGTCAATTAACCAGGAGAGTACTAAAATACCAGTCATGCATCTGCAAGTCAAAACACAGTGCGCCTTTCTGAAATACACACTCTTTCAAGGTAATATCAAAATAGTGTCAGCATTCTTCTAATCATCAGAAATCGTATATGCTGTCTTGAACTCATGATCTTCCCTTTGAAACTAAAATGCAAACTTGTACACGCACACCTCAATCCCACACGACGCACCACCTCTATCATACCATCATATGAAAAGCACGATAATCCCATTATAAACTCCGAGTCACATGCAAGATATATACTCAATCAGCTTGAAACCTTCCACTTGATCCCATCCAGGAGACAATTATAATACACAACGTGCTCCTCATGCCGGTGGAAAATATCCACTCAAACTATGGTAGAAACCATCGAGAAATCTTCGAAACCCATTAGCACAAGACCAAGCCATCATAACCTAATCCACCAAACTCAACCAAGTCAAGCAGTTTGCTCAACCCAATAGTATTTCCACAAATACTGGTGAAATCGCAAAACACCAAGAGAACAAAAAGAATCGATTATTTCTATTACCATGCCGATCTAACCACTACCAAGCTGGCCTATTTCTCTGAGTTTCTTCTGAATTACCTTCAAGTTAATACTTCTCCTTCATATAGCACTACGATCCTTACCCAAATCTCAACACAAGAGGTCCTAGACTGAAACCATGTTGTCCTAAAGCTCATATGCCACCGTATTCCCTCTTAAGCACCCAATAGTACCGCAACTGAAATGCCCATTCTGAAGAGACCTCCAACGAATCTAAAGTTATTTTCTATAATTTAATATAGAATCTAATAATGATACTGAAATACCGTGAGTCCCGACACCATCCAATGCAAATCATGTATCTTAGCCCTTTACGAATCCAGAAATTCCTTAGATGTCACATATGAATTGTGAACTAATTAGAAACTTCTCGAGAGTTATCCACTCTACTTTAATCTCTAATGTACCATTAAAATGGGCCGAATGACATGTTCTCCATTTGTACACAAATCCCTTAGGAAGTAACCTACATCTCTATGCAACTAAGCGAATCCCCACTCCATGCACACTACTTCTGCCTCGAATAACACATCCGAGTCATCCTAAGATTTCCATATATATGCAAAGTGAAATACCTCATGCATCCAAAAATTTTCTTACTCGAGTTATCCTCGAAATCAACCTCTTCAAGTCATAAAAGATCCATAAGTATGCCTCAGACCAAAGCTAATATAACACATAACCAAGCAATCTGGTTGTAGATAACGGACTCCCCTGCTTGGCTCGAAGCCATGGAACATAACATTAGATAACCCACAATACTTTTACCCCCTAACTGCCATAACCGCGCATCGTGATTCAGCCAAATCCTTTATGAGCTCATTTAGCACTAATCATAAATACCTCAATCACACGCTAAGAGCATATCCATCCTCGTGATAGTCAAGCCAACTTCCTCAAGAGATCCATGATCAAATGCAACAAACATAACCCAATGATAGAAGAAACATTTCCCACAGAAACACCATAAGAATCACACATCCTCAGAACATCCCAAAGCAGATAACCCATCTGCTTGACCTCAAGTTGGCATCTCTCTATGCCTTTTCATGGCCACAACTATTATGCAATTACTAAATCTTCCCGAGCCTGAATGCATCATCAGGACATAATAATCCACTTCGTTCCACAAATGAACAACATGGAAGATCCCTCAAAACACTCATAACTTAAGACTATATAACACAGCCGTAGAACTCGAGCATCTATAGTCCTTTTACAGCTCAAGCAAACTCTTCTCATCACATCCAAACCATCTGAAAACATCCCGCAGTCACATAATACTCATCATATAGCTATCCAACCACTCACCGAGCCACAAATCCTACTCCTAGGGACACCACCAGACATATAAGTCCAACAGCATATGCTGACACAACTATAACTACCAAGCCAAGCTGCGGTCTAAACCTGGCCTCATATCCTTCAGAATGGCCCATCACCAAAACATAGAAGAAGCATATCGCACCTCATTTATGAAATCACAAACGATCGATGCACAAGTTACACCCCATGTTTTAGTACGCGAGAGTATGTCGTAAGTCAATTGATGTAAGCTCAGAAATGAGATCATCTTTGAAAGTATATAAAGTAAGTTAATCATGTTACCTTGAAGGTTACAAATATCTAATATCATGAATAACAGGTACCAAGAGAGTTGGAAGGCTTAGAAGCTAAATGAATTGAAGACAATAAGTTTTGTCGAAAGTCAACAGGGTGGGAATGTTATAACATGTAGACCTGGGGTTATACTAGGGTGATTAACATGATAATGAGGTTATGTTATGAGTTATTTTAGTCATATAATATCCATGTTCTATGTTTTGAAGTTAAGAGAGTTGTGGAACAAAAGTTGGCAAGGGTCATCACAAGTTACATTCATAAATGTGCTGAAAATTAGGTCAAATGTAGCAGAAATTTTCTCCCAATACACATGGAATTACGGGATGATTCACCTACCAAATTAAATATATATGAATCTAGTTTCTAACGCTTTAAATCATTCATAGATACGACATCAGAGTAGAGAGATATTCGCATTTTCAGGAGACCGTGCAAATAGCTTTCAATGGGACCCACTTAGGCGGTAGACGACCCTTGAACATTTTAAAGGGGTTGGATGGCACATTATTGGTTATTTTCGACCAAGGACAGTTCAAGAAATATCTCAAAACTTACCTAGACCTAACCTCAAAGGTTAGCCTAAGTGAAGAAAATAGTCTCTATGTTGTTGTGATTCCGTTAAGGGTGCTTGTATGCTAATAGAAGCTTTGGTTAGAGTTTGTTCTGATTATTTAAGGTATGTATAACACCCTATTTCTTGGGATTAAGCTTATCTATGTGTTGGTTAAGTTATTTGGATGAATAATTACAAGATAGAACGTGAAGTAGTATAAGAAGTTGTTGTCTCTTATTGGACTATTTTGGAGTTGTGTATATGAATGCATATGGCTGAAATCATGGGGAATAGCTTGGTTATAATGTTATTATTGTTGTTACGCTTCTCAATATGTTGAGTATGTTGATGGTGTTGTAAATAGGAGAAGAAGCAACCACACAATACCTAGAAGTTGTCCATGTTGTTGGGTTGTTTGATGTTTCTTTTATGATGGATATAAGGTTGGAATGTCATGTCAATATATATGTTTATTTGCTGGACCTGTAGATGGTGTTGTAAGTACAGGGGAGACGGGAAAAAGAGTTGGGGTTTGGTTCCAATCCAAGCTTGCCGCTCGTCATGTTAAATAGTAGTTCTGTTGGTGACGTTTGTGCACTTGTTGTGTAGAGTGATTTGTATTGTGGTACTGAAAGTATATAGTTGAAGGTTGTATGTGTTCTTGTTGTTTTTATGGACTTGGAAAGCAAGGAAAATAGGGGAGATGCTGCCTATTTTAATATAAAATTAACTTGTTGTTCTTTGTACGATAGTTGCATCTTTCGTAGCTTAACAATAGTATTATTATCATTGTTGTAGATTAAAGTGCGATGAGATGATTTCAATATGGTTATTGGATAGGCTGTGATAAGGTATGTTGAGGCTAAATGTCATGACCCAAAACCCAACTAGTCATGATGGCACCTAACCCAACCCGCTAGGTAAGCCAAATGATAGACAACACAACTCAAATATGATAACAAGAATCAATAAATTAAATAACTAGGCTTTCTATACAAAATCCCAAGGATTGGTGGTAAAAATCATGAGATTTAAGACTTAGATTTAGAAACCTGGTACGAAATAAATACATCATATGTTCGAAATATACATTAACAGATTTATAAATCTAAAGCTACCAAAAACAAGAGACAGCTATAACCAGAACGCAGGTACATCTTCAATGTCAGCTCCCGCCATACACAAGAACATCAGCTCCAAAATCTACACGCAAGGAGCATATGTGTAGTATGAGTACAACCGACCCCATGTACTAAATAAGTAACAAACCTAACCTTAGGTTGAAAGCAGTGACGAGCTTGGAAGAAGGTGAGTGTCCCACACCAATAGCCAATATTAACTCATAATAATATAATGGAGGCAGTGAAAGTGATAGCTGAAAAGATATTATGCTCAGCTCGTTCACAGTTACAGAAAAGTAGACGTGCTTTCTAGGTATAACAGTTAAGCCAAATATTACAACTGAAAATCAACTAAGCATGAGTTTACCAATAGAACTGTATTTCCAATTCACAACACCAGATAAGAATTTTTGTTTACCAATTAGCATGAGGAAAATACGTCTCTATGCCTACATGTCAATATACATGTGAAGTCATCAATGACCATGTACTGTCTAACATGAGGAATATACATCTCTATACCTACACGTCAAATGTACATGTCAAATCATGAATGTCACGGCACCGTCTAGCATGAGGAAAAATGCATCTCTATGCCTACATACCAAGCATGCATGTCAAATGAAAGATTTCAGGGTGATATTCCCAGGTACTCTCACGCTCAACATACTCAAGCTGTCTGTTTCAAATGCCCACTTCACCACACACACACACACAATCACTCAGCACTGTACGGTTGCTTGGCTCATAAACCCCTCACCAAAGCACGTGTATATATATCACTGTGTCTGCACTCACTGCTGGTATGTCAGACTCCGGAGGGGCGGATCCTGCCAAAGCGCTAATCAAAAGCCTATAAGGCCTGCGGCAGCGTGCAACTCGATCCAGAATAATAAATAAGCCAATAAGGCATGCTGTGCCGTGCAACCCAATCCATAATAGTAATAATAGTAATAATGCCAATATGGCTTGCTACGACATGCAACCTGATACATAATAAAACTCACAACACGGCTCTCAGGCCCACCTCAGTCATCAATCTCTCAAGTTTCAAGGGCTCACCATCTTGTACCATTCAGACCAAGCAATATTAACATGTGATGTAACAGTGAATGATGAAGAGAGACTAAGAATGATATGCAAATGATGAATCATGACTGAGTATATAATTACAATTAGAGCAAACAACTCAAAACAACAGAAATAGCCTCATTAGGTGTCAACCAAATAAGCACATAGCCGAAACGTGATTTCTAACATGAATCACAGCTCAATTACTCTAACAAGTAGGAATTACACGGATAGAACAAGATATAACAGCAAAACAAGTCCGGTTATAGTCTTAATGTCAACTTGAATCATGATTACCCTGGTGCACTCTCACACGTTCGTCACCTCGCATGTGTGTCACCCTAATACATCTCTTATAACATAATTTCCAGGGTTAAATACCCCCAAATCAAAGTTTAGATATGTTACTTACCTCGAACAAGCCAAATCCAATACCTAGCAAGCCAAACAATACTCTAGAAATGCCATCCCGCGCGTATCAACCTCTGAATGGCTCGAAACTAGCCAAAAGCAACTCAAAAACATCAAATAACGCCTAACAAAATAATCCCAAATGATAAAGTGTGAATCTTTACAAATTACTCAAAGTCAACCAAAAATTCAAACTTGGGTCCACACCTCGAAACCCGACAAAACTCAAAAAATTCAACAACCCATTTAATTACGAGTCCAACCATACTAATTTCACTCAAGTCCGACTCCGAATTGATGTTCAAAACTCAAAAGTTCACATTAGGAAAGTTTAGATAAAAACCCCCAATTTCTCTTTGAAATTCATAATTAAAATGCTAAAATTGAAGATAGATTCATGAAATAATTCAAACCGAGTAGAAATACTTACCCCAATCCTTGTAGTGAAAATCGCCTCCAAAATCGCCCAAATCCGAGCTCCATAGCTCACAATATGATAAAATGACCGAAACCTTCGAAATACAGTACTTTATACATTGGTCCAGAGGTACACTTCGCGATCACGGTCACCAACTTCGCGGTCGCGATTCCAAAATTTTCCAGCACAGTTTTTACCCTTCGCGATCGTGGCCGTTTCCCTGCGATCGTGCTGAACAAATTTCCATTAACCCTTCCCAAACTCCTCTCAGACAGCCTGTAGTGGATCTGCCATTACCTTTTGTACATAACGCCAAATGATAAACAGTTTGACTTTCTGAAAACTAGAAACAAACGGCTACAACTTTTCTTTTTGGATCATCTCTAAGTTCCTTAGAGATTTCAAGATATAAGCTTCCGAAGTAAGCTCAATGAAAATAGAATTTCTTCTTTGCGAACTTCGCTGCGAATGCGATCACAAGTCCAATTTTTCCATTTTACTCCTCGCAATTGCGATCAATGCTCCGCGATCGCAATGTACACCCATGTAGCCAAAAATCAATAGTTGAAAATGGCCTACAAATGGTCCGAAATCCATCCGAAACACACCCGAGCCCCTCGGGACCCCGTTCGAACATACTAACAAGTCTCATAACATAACATGGACTTACTTGAGGCCTCAAATCACACATAACAATATCAAAACCACGAATCTCACCTCAAATCAAACTTAATGATTTTTTGAGCTTTGAACTTCCAAAACTCGTGCTGAACAATATCAAATAAACTCGTAATGACCCCAAATTTTGCACATATATCCCAATAACATAACGAAGCTATCCCAATTCCGTAAACCACAATCCGAACACGATATCATCAAGGTCAACTCCCGATCAAACTTAAGAAAACCTTCTAATTGCCAACTTTCGTCAAATTGTGCCGAAACCTTCTAGAAATATCCAAATGCAAATTCGGGCATACGCCCAAGTCTAATATCACCACCCGGACCTAACGAAACCATCAAAACTCCGATTCGAGATCAAATACTAAAAAGTCAAACTTGGTCAACTCTTCTAACTTAAAGCTTCCTAGTCGAGAATCATTTTTCCGAATCAATCACGAATCACCTGAAAATAAAAACTGACGATTCAGACAAGTCATAATGCATCATATGAAGCTATTCAAGACTTCAAAAGCTGAACAGAATGCAAAAGCTCAAAACGATCGGCTGGATCATCACATTCTCCCCCACTTAAGCATACATTCGTCCTCGAACGTGCCAAGAGTTGTTTCAAAGCCGTCAAATCACTGTGTAACCTTACCATGAACATACCGGGGGGTGATCCCACATCACCCCAATCCATATCAGTTCGTCAATTCAACATAACCGAAGATTCTTCTTTCAACCTTAGCCCATAAACCTTGGAACCCAGTTTCCAACATCCGGAATTCCTTACAAGACCTGAATCTCGCATGTACACACTGTATAAGTCTGAAAGGATGTATCAAGCAATAAACATAATCCAAGATGTAATTACATGATATACCATATAACTCGCATACTCGTAGCAATAATTCCTGATCACAGTCGTTGCTCAAAAACAAACTCGATACCAGTAATAAAATCAACAAGTCGTGGAGCTCTCTCGCCAAACAAGAACCATAGACAAATTCTAAGCTGACTGGTGACATCATCACATCTCCAAACATACCTTACTCAATCCTAATAGTGTTCATTCCAGGTTCAATAACCTCATCTCACTCAGTACAAGCTGCTCGACCGACATGCCACACCAATAACACCTAGAGCCACATACCATGCAATCCATGCACCAATAAGCAACAACTCAAATGCACCCAAAGATAGAAAATGACGAATGAGAGAACCGCCTCGCAAGCTCAACAAGTACCACCACAAACGCAATGCTATTAACCCATCACACATAGTAGAACCAATACACACGAATCTATTACAAAGGATCATATCCCAACATAACCTCGCAGCAATGCGTGGCCCATCCAAGCTCCCGTCCATATGAAATACTTCAAGCCACAATGCTCAATATTAACAACCATACGCAATTCGACATCAAGTACACAAAGTGCATGACCATATCCATAGAGAGGCGAATAAAACAATATACCACATCCCTGAAAGACCATAACTAAGGCGCAATCAACCATTCAACACCCCAATAACTATCTCGCTCGAATTTCGCCGCAAGGTCCAAACAAAAACGCATCTAGAGTGCAAATAACCAACAGATCACAATCCATTGTAGCGTAGAAGAGTAACACAAACAATATATCGGAACAAGAACATGCTCAAATTCAACTGAATGACACACCCCTCAACAATAACAGTGTTGAGTTAACAAATCTGACCAGTGTAGAATACACATCCTTATTAGGGTTACTAATGGGCTCCTAAATCAACTCTGGTCACCCACAATTAGATAAGTAAACCCCCAAAAGTCCATAATAACCTAACCATGACACATACTATTAGCTGTCTAACTTCTGCTATACCTTTATAGTCCGCAACCAAGGAACAATCTGCCTTTGAGAACTTCGTCTCCAAATCCCTAGAACACCAGAATCACCATATCTGATCCTAACTCGACCGCTCAAGTGACTGACACATCTTTCATACACAATCATTCCATGAGAAAAACTTCCAGAATTCTTTCGTTCCACAAAGCAAAATCTCAACACTAGTAGTCGATCAACCAGGCGAGTACCGCAATACCAATGAAGCATCCATAAGTCAAAACATAGTGCGCCTTCTGAAATACGTGCCCTTCTCAGGTAATACAAAGTAGTACTAGCATTCATCTAAACATTTGGAACCGTCCATGATGTCTAAGAATTTGTGACTTTCCTTTCAAAACTGAACCGCGACCTTGTACATGCAAATCTCAATTCCACACGACGTATCACATCTATCATGCCATCATATGAAAACACGAGAACCACATTATCAACCATGAGTCACGAGCATATTAAATACTCAATTAGCTAGAAACCTTCCACCTGATCCTATTTAGGAGAAAATCATAACACACAACAAACTCCTCATGCATGTAGAAAATATCCATCCCAAGCCGTGGTAGAAATCACCGAGAACTCTACGAAGCCCATTTGCACATAACCAAGCCATCAGAACTGAATCCCTCTAACTCAACCAAGTCATGTAGGTTGCAAAACCCAAGAGTATTGCCACAATACACATACAGAGACTCACCACATGATAAGAACCCAAAAAATCGATTATACCCATTACTATGCTGATCCGATATACCACCAAGCTATCCTATTTCTCCAAGTTCCTTCCGAATTGCCTTCAAGTTAACACTTCTTCTTGCCCGCATACTACGACTCTTAACTCAATGCTCACCCCGAGTGATCCTAACATAAAACCACACCCGCAGTAAGGCCCATAAGCTGGTATATTCCCTCTTAAGAACCCCAAACGTACCATAACCGAGATAGCCATTCTGAAGAGACCTTCTGTGAAATTAAAGTTGTTCTTTTACCTTTTTGATACTAAAAATGTAGAATCCATAATAATATAGAAATACTGCAAGTATCGAGGCCATCCAATGCAAATATCAGATTCTAGCCATATACAAATCCAGAAAATTCTCAATTGCCACATATAAATCTTGAATTCATTAGAACCTTCTCGAGATTCATCCACTCTGCTCAAATCTCAATTGCACCACCCAAACAGGCCGAACGACCTGTGCCCCATTAGAACAAAAACACCCAAAGAATTAACCCCACCCTTAGCACAACCGAGTAAATTCCTACTACATGCGCACTACATCCATTGCGAATAACAAATCAAATCATTCCATGGTTTCTATATACCTAGAAAAGTGTAATATAACCCGTATCCAGAAATTTTCATACTCGAGTCATCCTCGATCTCGACCTCTGCAAGTCATAACTGATTCACAAGTATGCGTCAAACCGAAACCAGCATAACACATAACTATGCAATCAAATTGTTGATAGCAGACTCCCCCACTTGGCTCAAAGCTATAGAGCAAAACATTCGCTAACTCACAATACTCATACTCTATTACTGCCATAATCCCGCACTGAAATTCAACTAAATCCTTCATAAGCTCATGCAACCCAAACCATAAAATACCTCAAATCAGCCGCTAAGCTCGTATTAATCCTTGTGACAGTCATGTCAACTTTCTCAATTGATCCAAACTCAAATCGCAAAACATATAACCCACTGGTAGAAAGAAACTCTCCACACCAAAATCATACGGATTACACATCCGTAGATTACCCCGCGGGTGATAACCCACTCGCTTAGCCTCAAACTGACATCTCTCTATACCCTTTCATAGTCACAACTACTACGCAATCACTTAATCTTCCCGAGTCTAAACTCATCAACAAGACATGAGAATCTACTTCGTTCCACAAATAAACAACATGAAAGACCCCTCGACATGCACATATCTTAAGACCATTTAACACATCAGGACAGACCTAATAGTTCATTTCACATTCCAAGCAACTGTTCTCGTTACGTCAAAACCATCCGAACACATCCCACAGTCACATGATACACATCATATAGCTATCCAACCACTCACCGAGCCTCCAGTCTCACTCTTAGAGACACCACTGGACATAGAAGTCCAAAAGAACATACTCACACAAATAAAATCACCGTGCCCAAGCTGCGGTCAAAACCCTCCCTCAAGTCCTCTAGACTGGCCCATCACCAAAACACAGAAAACACATCTCGTACCTCATCCATGGAATCACAAGCCGTTGATGCACAATTGATACTAAGCACTCACATAACATACATGTGAGTTGAAGGAATTCAAAGAGATATGCTTTGAGCTGAATAAATGCCGCGCAATGAGGAAAGAAATATGGGAAGTTTATCCTAGATGCCATGTAGCCTCTTGAAGATAGGTATGGATGTCATCATACTGATCCACATGACTCTACTAGACACTTTCTCATGACTCATAAAATCGATGAACCTAGAGCACTGATACCAACTTGTCACAACCCAAAACCCAGCTAGTCGTGATGGCACATGAGGTAAGACAAATGGTAGACAACACAACTCAAATAGGATAAAAAGAATCATAAATAAAATAACTGAGCTTTCTATACAAAATTTCAAGGATTGGTGGTACAAGTCATGAGCTTCTAAGACTTAGAATTTACAAAGCTGGTACGAAATAAATGCATCATATGTTCCAAATATACATAAATATATTTATAAATCTAAAGCCACCAAGAAGAAGAGGCGGCTGTAACCGGAATCCAGGTACATCTTCAATACCAGCTCCCGCCATACACAACAACATCGGCTCCAAAAGCTGCACGCAAGGTGCAGAAGTGTAGTAAGAGTATGACCGACCCTATGTACTCAATAAGTAACAAACCTTACCTTAGGTTGCAAGCATTGAAGAGCTCGAAAGAAGGTCAGTTCCCCACACCAATAGCCAATATTAACTCATAATAATATAATAAAGGTAGTAAAAGTAATAGCTCAAAAGATATTATGCTCAGCTCATTCACAGTTACGGAAATGTAGACATGCTTTCCAGGTATAACACTCAAGTCCAGGTATTACAACTGAAAATCAACTAAACATGAGTTTATCAATAGAACTTCATTTCTGACTCATAACACCGGATAAGAATTTTCGTTTACCAATTAGCATGAGGAAAATATGCCTCAATGCCTAAATGCCAAGCATGTATGTCAAATGAATGATTTCACGGTGATATTCCCAGGTATTCTCACCCTCAACATACTCAAGCTGTCTGTTTCAAATGCCCATTTCATCACACACACACACAATCACTCAACATTGTATGGGTTTCTGGCTCATAAGCCCCTCACCAAAGCATGAGTGTATATATATATATATATATATATATATATATATATATATATATATATATATATGCGCTCATTGCTGGTATATCACACTCCAGAGGGGCGGATCCTTCCCAAACACTAATTAAAAGACTATAAGGTCTGCTGCAGCGTGCAACCTGATCCATTATAATAAATAAGACAATAAGAGCTGCTGCGGCGTGCAGCCCGATCCACAATAATAATAATAGTAATAAAGCCAATATGGCCTATTGCGGAATGCATCCCGATCCACAATAACACTCACAACACGGCTCTCAGGTCCACCTCAGTCATCAATCTCTCAAGTCTCAAGGGCTCACAATCTCGTACCACTTAGCCCAAACAATGATAACATGTGATGTAACAGGGAATGATGAACAAAGACTGAGATATGATATGCTAACGAAGAATCATGACTAAGTATACAATTACAGTTAGAGTAGAAAACTTAAAACAACAAAATTAGCCTCATTAGGTCTCAACAAAATAAGCGCATAGCGTATACATGATTTCTAACATGAATCACATCTTAATTACCCTAACAAGTAGGAATTGCATGGATAGAACAAAATATAACAGCAAAACAAGTCTGATCATAGTCTAATAGTCAACTTGAATCATGATTACCCCGGTGCACGCCCATACGCTCGTCACCTAGCATGTGCGACACCCCAATACATCTCTTATAACATAGTTCCCAGGGTTAAATACCCTCAAATCCAAGTTTAGATATATTACATACCTCGAACAAGCCAAATCCAATACCGAGCAAGTCAAACAATACTCTAGAAATGCCATCCCGCGTATATCAACCTGCGAATGGCTCGAAACTAGCCATAAGCAACTCAATAACATCAAATAATGCCTAAGAAAACAATCCCAAATGATAATGGTCGGGTCTTTACACATTTACTCAAAGTCAACCAAAATGTCAAATCCGGGTTTGAAACTCGAAACCCGACAAAACTCACAAAATCTGACATTACAAGTCCAACCATACTAATTTCACTCAAATCCGACTCCGAATCGATGTTCAAAACTCAAAAATTCACTTTAAGAAAGTTTAGACAAAACTCCCAATTTTTCTTGAAAATTCACAATCTAAATGTCCAAACAAAGATAGATTCATGAAATATAATAAAAATGAGTAGAAAACACTTTCCCAATCCACATGGTGAAAATCGCCTCCAAAATCGCGTAAATCCGAGCTCCATAGCTCAAAATATGATAAAATGACCAAGACCTTCGAAATAGAGTACTTTATACACTGCTCCAGAGGTACCCTTTGCGATCACGGTCACCAACCTCGGGATCGCGACTCTAAAATTTTCCAGCACAGTTTTGACCCTTTGCGATCGCGGTCATTTCCCCGCGATTGCGCTAAACAAACTTCCATTAACCTTTCCTAAACCCTTCTTAAACAGCCTATAGTGTATCTACCATAAGTTTTTGTACATAACTCCAAATTACAAATGGTGTAACTTTCTGAAAACTAAAAACAAAGGGCTTCGACTTTCGTTTTTGGATTTTCTCCAAATTCCTTATAGATTGCAAGATATAAGCTTCCGAAATCAGCTTAGTGACAGTAGCATTTCTTTTTCGCGAATGCAAAGCTTCTTCCGTGAACATGATTTATAGGTCCAATTTTTCCATTTTACTCGTCGTGATCGCAACGAATGCTCCGCGATCGTGATGTACATCCCTGTAGCCAAAAACCCGAGGTTGAAAATGGCCTAAAATTGTCCGAAATCAATCCAAAACACACCCAAACCCCTCAGGATCCCATACGAACACACCAACTAGTCCCATAACATAACACAGACTTACTCGAGGCTGCAAATCACGCATAGAAACATCAAAACCATGAATATCACCTCAAATTGAACTTAATGATCTTTTGAACTTTCAACTTCCAAAACTTGTGGCGAACCATATCAAATCAACACAGAATGACTTCAAATTTTGCACATAAGTCCAAATGACATAACGAAGCTATTCCAATTCCTGGAACCACAATCCAAAATCGATATCATCAATGTTAACTCCTGGTCAAACTTATGAACACTCCAAACCTTTAAATTGTCAACTTTCACCAAATAGTGCCGAAGCCTTCTAGAAACATCCAAAGGCAAATACTGGCACACGCCCAAGTCCAAAATTATCTCCGGACCTAACGGAACTATCAAAACTCCAATCCGAGATCAAAATACTCAAAAGTCAAACTTAGTCAATTCATCCAACTTAAAGCTTCCTAGTTGAGAATCATTCTTCCGAATCAATCCCGAATCACCTGGAAACCAAAACCGACGATTCACACAAGCCATAATACATCATATGAAGCTACTCAAGACTTCAAACAGCTGAACAAATGAAAAAGCTTAGAACCACCGTCTGGGTCGTTACACTAAACCTTTCCTTCATCTTGACTGATCTCGTAACTACATGCTTTTGATAACGAGACATAAAGAGGAGTTCGCATTCCTGAACTTATGTACATTATCCTAGTTTCATAAGTTACAATATTCTCCCTTATCGGGACTTTTTTATCAGTTAAGTATTGTCTTCTTCTAATCAAGGGAGCAGAGGGTATATATATTACAGTATTTTCACCACCATCGAGCTATAATCGGTGGGTTGCCCCTATTGAGTAACCTCAAATCAAATGGTAAGTTATATACCGAGCGTACTGTGGCTGAGCGCCTATGAGCAAGCCAGAATGGCTGAGCGTCTATGAGTGAGCCTACTACGGCAGAGCAGTTACACTTATCGAGCCTTATAGGGCCGGTCAGCTATTTTACTTAATATATTGAGAGAGTTGAGTCAGTATCTACATGTAAGTATATCTTCATATCATCTTTGACTCACAGTTACTTTCAGTTATTATATTATCAGTTCTGTTTCAACTTTCAGTTGTTCTATTACCTTACATGGGTACTTTATTTTGTATTAACGTTGCTTTTGCCGGGGATGCTGCATTTCATGCCTGCAGGTCCTGGCAGTCAGCCGGATAGACCTTCCTAGTAGACAGAGTCAAACATCATCTTGATTGGTAAGCTCCACTCCCCCAGAGTTACCAGGTATAGACATTGGAGTCCATTTTATATATACATGATTAATAGATAGGTCGAGGCCCTGTCTTGACCATGATACAGTTCTATTATCTCTCGAAGCTTGTAGACGAGTCCTGTATATTTTGTATATGATTATTGTGGCCTTGTAAGCCCTATATATATGTTCAGTTGGAGCTAGTATCCGTTCAGTTTTATATTTTGTCACAAATTTTCCGGCAATGTGGCCTTATGGCCAAAGTATCAAATTGTATGTTCAAAATCCCTCAGTCTCAGGTAAAGACGCTCGATCAAGTGAGGCACCAGGTGCCGGTCCCGCCTCCCCAAGTTTGGGGCGTGAAAAACTTGGTATCGGAGTAGTTCTATCCTTGGGAGTCTACAATCCGTGTCTAGTAGAGCCTTGTTTATAGATGTGTCGTGCACCACATCATATAAATAGGAAGCTACAAGGCATTTAGGAGTCTGTTACCCTTCTTTCAAATCCAAATCGTGCTATAGAGCTGAGTCCTAAGAGTTTGAGCCAGGACTTATGTTTGCTAATGATATATAGATGCTTGCAATAAGAAAAATTACAGCTAGCTAGAGGGCTAATACAATAGCAGGTAAAGGAACTAGTAGAGAGAGAATACTTGACAACATGGCCCAGATTGAGACCCTATCAGATCATGCATATCAGATGTGCAAATTTTCTTCTTAAGACCCTAAGATGGGAATATCAAACACACCTTGTGAATAGCAAGCCATGGGAGTATCAAAAGGTAAAAGTATAAGTTTAAACATGTAACAGAAGCAAGATACCCAGTTAGTGAAGATTATCAGTATTTACAATTCACGCATAGAAATACAAGAATTCTGAGTTTACTTTCAAAAGTAATAGAGGTATGTACAATTGGCCACACCCATCTCAGTTATGCCCTATGGGATCTAACAGATATAGTTTAAGAAAAGGATGAGATATCACAATCTAGTTTGAATTAGAGTAACCTAAAATGGTGGATGGATTGTTAGCATTAACTGACATTTTTGATGGATATTGTAAACATGATAGTAGTTCTCCTTTTGAGACACCCAAATAGTACACTCTAGAATGTTACAGTTAGACATGAATACTATAATGTTCAGAAAATTCAGAAGATAGGCACTAGAATCCTATAAGGGATAAATATCTACCTGAGTATGACTCTCAATCCTAGTAAAGAGAGAATGACAACCCAAAGAGCCAGTGAGATGGAGCAAGGGGAGCTAAAGAAAAATAATGTTTTGTTGAAGTTTTCAGAATAAAGTGATAGATAAAGATGTTAGCAAGAGAACAAAAAAATAGTAAAGGAAGCATTATGAGTAAGATGTGATAAATTGGTGATAATGGAAATTGAAAATGATAAGATGACAAAGTCTATTGTCAAGTAAAGGAAAAGACAAAAGGACACATGCCTTGAGACAATAAAAGAGTATAAGCCATAAAGTTATATCGTCACTTCGAGAAATGAGTTGGTGATTCCAACGTGATTACCATAAGTCTAAGTTAGACCCATGGGGTAATAAAAATAAGCATAGGCTAGTAAACAAGATAAAATTAGGGACTAGAGGATTTGAGAATAGTTGACATCATGGGAATTTCAGAGACCGCGTTTTGGCAATAACAGAATAGATTGTAGAAGAATAACCTTTAAAGGTCATTCAGGAAGACACCTTGCTTTAGTAAGGCTTGTGAGCAAAGGTAACCTTAAGGGACTAAGTGTGCCAGTTACACTAGGTGTCACTCTTGTTTGTAAGAAATTCAGTTAACCTGGTACAGAAGGGTTACTGCAAGTCGAGAAGGTCATCGAAAATATGAAAAGACGCCGAAGATGTAGAGGTAAAACATCTGCATGTAATTCAGAGCATTAAATGTTAGTACTCCCCTAAAGGGGGGAATATGGTGTGATATGGTATTAAGTCGGAGTTAAGTGGTTAAGGTAACTATGGAATGGTAAAGGAAGAATGTGGTAAAAAGGCGAAGGGGATGAGATTGCATTTATCCAGATCCTATGGATATGTTACGACTCTAGAACATTATGCAAGCACGACACCGGGGAGAGGATGTAAGGGTTCCCAGCCAGGATGTTATTGATAAATAAGTGTGAATGGACACTTGATACATTAGGAGTCAGTGTGAGAGGTAAGTTAAGCCAAAGGAAATAACCCAAGAGAGATTATGCGTAATGTAGATATGAGAATGGACCAACGAGTAGTTGGTAGTTGATTCAGGAAGAGCTTAGTTATGGCTAAACAAGAGGTCACAGAATAATCAACTGATCGTGCAAGATAAACGTAGTGAACCCCGGCATAGGGAATTCAGTCTCATAGATATGAGATTGTAATCCTTGAGAAATATTCAGATATGAGTTGAGGCAGTTAAAGGTACCGTATAAGTGTTACAAAAATAAAAGAGTTCCATTGGGGAGACAATCAAAATATGAGTTCGGAAGCAAATACGATCACAAGGGCACAAAGGTAAGTAACTAAGAATAATTATAGGAAAGTAAGAACATCAAAAATTTCTTCGGGTATACGATGTAATAAGCTCCCAGCTTTACAAAAGTCAGAGGGTCTTCCCTAAGTACTATAATAAAAGACTAGCTGAGGAAATAAGGAAGAAAGCTTCAACCTAAGCATGGTAATTTGAAGAAGAAATGGTCTTGTAACAACAGCTCGCTACAACATTGAATGCACTCCATAAGAAAGTGGCACCTATCGTGGCTAATGAACGGGGAGTAAAAAGATCAAAAGTGATGTTTGAGATCATATGAGTGACAGGAAATGTCAGTATTCATGGGAACTAAGATAAGCCAAGTATTCATGCAGCAAGTGGCAGAATGAGAAGGGAAAATAATTGCTTGTATTTAAAGACAACTGAGAAGGCACGAAAGGAATTATTCAATGTATAACCCAGAGTCAGTAACATTATGACTGCACTTAAGATTTCAAAGTATTATCCATGCAGCATATATGTTGACATTCATACACTTATGGGAGAGTTCGGTATAAGTTAAAAGAAAGAATTGAATCCACGTCACAAAAAAAGGCTTTAATTGTTAGAACTTATAACATGGATGTTACATAGAGTCCACAAAAGGCTAATGTAATAGCTATTACCATGAGGTACAGATTGGAAGACAACTTAAGCCTACATAAAGGTTGAGAGAGAAGAGGAAGCTCGAGAGTTACAATAGCTAACTAAATCAGGGGTCCGATTATTAGACCCAGATGATTATAGAGATCATGACTCAAAGCACTGTAGATTCACCATTAATAACAGAGGTACAAGAAAGATAGTTCAACATCCATATTCTATAACAGCTCTATGATAAAGACAGTTAGAAGAGTACTAACCTCATAAGAAGTCTGTATGTAGTTCCTGCCGGATTGTGTATGCACCAGAGGTGCATGTATTATAGTAGATCTTTAAGGTATGGACGTGAATTCCAGCCATATGGAAGGGAGGTTATGAAAGAGACAAAAGATGCAATGCCAGATTTAAAGGTAAGAAAGGTAAAGGTAAAGAAGGTACGAGATACTCAAGTGCAGAAGGTTTTGAATAGTCTAGACTTCAGATAGAGGGTTGCCGTGATTTAGTATCCAGAAATGATGGTATCATCAGTAGCATATCTTCCATCCTATTGTTTCCAGGTACCTCGAGGTCTAGTTAAGAGAGTAAAGAAAAGTTAGAGACGACGTGATGTCTAGCTTGAGGTTCCAGAATAACATAAGGAAATCTATGGTGCTAGCAAGTTAAAGGAAGGTTGCAAATAGTATAAATAGATATGTATAGGTAGCAAGCTATAGTGTGGTCGAGTGACAAGGTTTTAGGTAGACAAGAGTAAGGATAAGGAAAGGTGAGTGAGAAGGTGACAAGAATAGGTAAGGCGTCGGGATTAAGCCTATCAAACAAGAGAGCAGATGATTTACATAAGTTATAGAAAGCTCAGTATAGCTCAAATGAACTCAGAGGAGTCTAAGACTAGGAGCATTTAGAAGAGATGGAATGCTTCCCTTTTGTAGTAGAATAAGGGTGTAATTGTGATAGATAAGAGGATGACGTGAGGCCTTTGATTGAGTAATGATTTAAGGGAAAGGAATTTCATGATGTACAAGATTAGAATACCCCCATAAAATGAATCACGTTTGGATGCTATGAAATACGGTTATTGAATTATAGTGTCGTCCCAAGGTGGATCAGGAAAATAACTTCAGATGTTCCCCGATGAGATGTGAGACCTAGTGATGATGTCTTACGCAAGAGGTTTTAAGTTATCAATGGTAGATTATAGATCAACATTAAGGTGAATCAACAATAGATAGATAAAAATTACAATGTATGAAACGAGATTAGGCTGTCATTCTTAAGATGAATAGTAATGAGGAAACATTAAAGGACTTCAATTTATACATATGCGATAAGTAGTGAAAGAGTAACCTGGAGTTGGGTAGCAGACCTCGATAATATTAAAGGGAAGTAAGAGTTATGATATAGTATGACCTTTCCCAGATGTAGTAAAGTCATAAGCATAGATAACCGAGGATACATAACAAAATATAGCAATAGCCGTAAGTTCGACAAAGTGCCAATTGAAGAACTTCAGTACACCTATAGATGCCCAGAGGGACAGCTTGTCATAGTTCAGTATATGCTCATAAGGTGAGGCTTAGAGATTGGATAAAAGTTGGAGGAAAAAGGAGACAAGAGTTGCATAGGCGCACAAACAAGGACAATGAAGTACAAGCTTTCATGACAGAAGATAGAAAAATTTACGAGATTGGATGAATTCCGACCACAGGTCGTGGTGTGAGAAAGAGGCCTAAACAGGGGAAATGCCCTGGCCTTTGGATTTATTCACAGAAATTTTGCATAGATGGCAAGGACAATATTAAAGTATTTGTAAGAGCTATATATTATGAGACTGATAAGCGCATCAGTTAACACTCGGGGACGAATGTTACAAAGGGGGGAATAATGTTACACCCCATGTTTTCGTACGTGAGAGTACATCGTAAGTCAATTGCTGTATGCTCAGAAATGAGATCATCTTTGAAAGTACATAAAGTAAGTTAATCATGTTACCTTGAAGGTTGCAAACATTTATGATCATGGATAATAAGTACCAAGAGGGTTGGAAGGCTTAGAAGCTAAAAAAATTGAAGAAAATAAGTTTCATTGAAAGTCAACAAGTTGGGAATGTTATAACATGTACATTTGGGGTGATACTAGAGTGATTAACATGACAAGGAGGTTATGTTATGATTTATTTTAGTCATATTAAAGTCGTGTGTTATGTTTTGAAGTTAAGAGAGTTGTGGAACAAAAGTTGGCAAGGGTAATCAAAAGTTACATTAAAAAATATGCTGAAAATTAGGTCAAATGTAGTGGAGCTATTCTCCCAATATACATAGAATTACGGGATGATCCACCTACCACTACGAGTCTAGTTTCTAATGCATTACACCATTCATCGGTACGACATCAGAGTAGAGATATATTCAAATTTTCACGAGATCGCGCAAGCAGCTCCCAAGGGGAACCACTTAGGTGGTGACCACCCTTGAACATTTTAAAGGGGCTGGCCGGCTCATTTTTGGTCATTTTCCACCAAGGGACCGTTCCCAAACTCTCTCAACCACCTATATAACATTTCTCCAATGTTCCAAGTCTAATCCAAGGTTGTTTTACCTAGACCTAACCTCAAAAGTTAGCCTAAGTGAAGAAAAGAGTCTCTATGGTATGGTGATGCCACTAAGGGTGCTTGTAACGGAAGCTTTGGTTCAAGTTCTTTCTGATTATTTAAGATATTTATAACACCCTATTTCTTGGGATTGAACATATCTATGTGTTTGTTAAGTTATTTGGATGAAGAATTACAAGATAGAACTAGAATTTTTATAAGAAGTTGTTGTCTCTTATTGTACTATTTTGGAGTTCTGTATATGACTTCATATGGCTGGAAATCATGGGGAATAGATTGTTTATAATGTTATTATTTGTTATGCTTCTCAATATGTTGAGTATGTTGATGGTGTTGTAAATAGGAGAAGAAGCAACCACACAATACCTAGAAGTTGTCCATATTGTTGTTATATCTTGTTGGGTTGTCTGATGTTACTTTTATGATGGACATAAGGTTGATCAGTATATGTTTATATGCTGGAACTATTGATGGTGTTGTAAGTACCGGGGAGACGAGAAAAGAGTTGGGGTTTGGTTCCAATCCAAGCTTGCTGTTCGTCGTGTTAAATAGTAGTTCTGTTGGTGACTTTTATGCACTCGTTGTTGTGTAGAGTGATTTGTGTTGTTGGGCTGTTGGGTGTGTTGTGTTGCTGAAAGTATATAGTTGAAGGTTGTATGAGTTCTGGTTGTTTTTATGGACATGGGTAAAGCAAGGAAAACAGGGGAGATGTTGCCCGTTTTAATGTAAAATAAGCTTATCGTTCGTTGTACGATAGTTTTATCTTTCGTAGCTTAACGATAGCATTATTGTCATTGTTTTAGATAAAAGTGCGATGAGACGATTTCAACATGGTTATTGGAAAGATTGTGATAAGGTATGTTAAGGCTAAACCTTTCCTTTATTTTGGCATGATCCCGTAACTACATGCATTTAATAAAGAGACATAAAGAGGAGTTCATATTCCTGAACTTATGTACATTATCCTAGTTTCATAAGTTGCAGTATTCTCCCTCATTGAGACTTTTTATTCAGTTAAGTATTTTCTTCTTCCAGTCAAGGGAGCGGAGGGTCTATATATATACATACATATATATACATTACATGCATACACACACACATATAAATATATACACACATAATATTTTCACCACAATCGAGCTATAATCGGTGGGCAGGCCTCTATTAGGCAACCTATGATAAGATAGTAAGCTATGTACCAAGCCTACTGTTGCCGAGCGCCTATGAGCAAGCCCAGAATGGCCGAGATACCGAGCCTACTATGGTCGAGCGCTTATGAGAGAGCCTACTATGGCAGAGCAGTTACACGTACCGAGTCCTATTGGGCCGGGCAACTATCTTACCGAATATATTGAGATAGTTGAGTTAGTATCAGCAGGTAAGTATATCTTTAGATCATCTTTGACTTCGAGTTACTTTCGGTTATTATATTATTTGTTCAATTTCAGTTTTCAGTTATTCTATATCCGGATTTAATGAAAAAGAAGAAGGGGATGGTTGTAGTGATGGTTTCCAGATCTGAAAAAGATGAAGAACTACTTATTGCAGTGGTGGTGGCATCAGAGAAAGGCAGCGGCAGGATGGTGGTCGATGGTGGAGGAAGCAGCGATAAAGAGAAAATGGAGAAGAAGCGATTTAAAAAGAATAGCTAAATATATGACCTTCACGCGCTAGTTTTAGGTGTATTACACACACCATGCCATGTTTCCAAAAAGTTTTTAATATGTATAAATTTTGAGTAGTATAGGTGTTCAAATGAAATATGGCTTAGATAAGGTGTGAGAGAGGAAAATCAAAACAAGTTTAGGTGGCTGCATATGATTTTGGTCTTCTAACTAATTTCCCTTTTAAATCCTATATTATTTAAGGCTTGCATATGTTTATATGATATTAAAGCATAAAAGAAATGCATGGGATCTAATATATGAATGTTATATACATGAGATATAAACAACAGCAAAGAATAACTAACATTAATTTAAACTAACAGAAAAAGTAAACTATTACTAAGGAGATAGTGAGTAATGACAAAGAGTTAAGGGAAAGAGGACCGGACTCTGTGATTGGGACTCAAGAAGGTAGGCCAGGTAGTGAATAGATGCGAATGCGGCTGACTTTGGACTCCTAGATGAGATTCAGTAAGGCTGGAATTGGTTTGAGTTCATCAAGAACTCAAAGGCCCAAACAGATGTATATGTCAAAAATAAGAAGGTCACTAGACATATATCCAATATATGCAGCGTGTTCTAACTACAGATCATACTTTGATGCATATGACAAATACACAAACAGATAATTGAAGCAAGAATAAGATTAACATGGTAGAGGAAATTATATATTAATGTGGTGGAATTACTTAGCAAAATAATTTGCATTGAAAACCTTTCGTTGTCATTAAACACTAAACCCTTAAAGAACTGGATGCGTCAATGAATTAGGAGCTAAGGAGGGAGCCCCACTTATGGTCGATACTCCCTTTGGATCCTCCAACACTTCAAAATTTCCAATGGACTCATGGCCCAGGACAATGATTGTGCCGAGGAGGGCAGCCCAACTTAAAGTTGAATTCTGCTCCCAAATACCCTTAATCACTGACGACATATTTTTCTTACAGGTTTAAGTGCCATAGAGGCCCTTTCTATGCAAACTAAGTACTAAGTTATTACCTACCACAGAATATATAATTTCTTCTTAATTAAAATAACACAAGAGAATATAGATACTATTAATACTAAATAGGGAACACATATCAAGAAAACCTAAAGGGGGGCTGAGTTCAGAATACACATATATATGAAAGGAGGTTTCACAATCACACTATTGCAGGAATGAATCATTAAGGAATAACATATTCAAACAGGTATTAATAACATTACTTGGCACCTTAATGACATCAAGGCAGATTCAAATCAATAATCATAGTCAGCCATTGTTATAGAGAGGTTATCAAGGTAATGGGATTAAGATCTTATCATGACTACAAATTCACAGGTTCAAAAAAGGCACCCCTAAGGTCCCAAAAGGGTCATGCTTCTAATAGTATTAGCAAGTCAATGTGTTCAGATAACATCAACAAATGGGCTTCATAAGATTTGAGAGTCAAGTTCAACTTCAGGTTAATAAGGATGAGGGCTGAGCATAACTCAAGGTAGACCATGGTGTTAAAGAGTTAAGTAAGGAGACTAGCAACATTCAGTCAAATGTTCATAGGCAAAATAAATGAGGTAGTGATCTCATATAGGTAGAGGAACTTTACACAATGCAGAAACAATTACAAAACCAAATCAACATATTAAAGAAAGGAGATGGAAAACATTGCATTAAAACAAGTTCAAAATCAAACATAAATCTAGTTTAGCATATACGTATGAAGTGATCATGCTTCAACTCCTAAAAGGGCTCCTTGATTATAACATAGTATCTAAGTCCTTTCTTCATGGAGGATAAGTTCAATATAGATGCATGCAAACTTTACAAAATCAATATGGGCTGAAAAGATAATGACAGGGATGTACTGCACAAGTTTTGAATTGCACATGTATATTAAGATCTCAACATGATTATGGGACAAATAAACTTAGTTATGTAGCAATTATCAGTTGACTTTATCCAAACAAAATCATGACTTACACTTAGGGGAAGATAGCTTAACCTTAACATAATATATACAACAAAAGAGTTCAGGAGAAGGAGACAGTTTGATGCAAATAAGATAGTTTCCTATAACAACTGAGTATGATCATGAAAAGGCCATAGTGATATCCCGGATATCATTCTCAGAGTTAGTAGATATAGATGTAGAGATGGAAAGTATCTAATCACTTAAATTCTTTCAACTTAAGTGACATGGACATATTGAATTTTCAGGAGTATATCAGTTAAGGTTACCAAATAATTAAATCAACCATAAGGCAAATAAGGTGCATGGAAACAAGACGAAGTCTCAACAGAATCATCAGTGAAAGGAAATGCATGAATTTTAGATGAGCATGATTCGTTCGACAATAATGATAGTGTAACGACCCGAACGGTCGTTTTGAGCTCTACTCATTCAGCGGTTTGAGGATTGAGTAGCTTTACTTCATGTATTATAACTTGCATGCATGGTCAGGGTTAAATTTCGGGAAGTTCAGAGTTGATTCGGATGAAAAATTCAAATTTTGTAAGCTTTAAGTTGGAAGAATTGAATAAGGTTTGAATTTTTAGTAAATGACCTCGGAATCAGGATTTGAAGGTTGCAATAGGTTCGTATGATGATATCAAAATTGGGCGTATGTTCGGGTTGAGTATCAGGTCGCCCGGGAGCATTTCAGTGCTTATTGTGAAAAGCTGGCATTTTGATGGTTTTATAATTTTCTAACTTTGGTTTAAGGTGGACTTTGGTGATATTGATGTCCGTTTGGTATTTCGAGCCTTGGAATAGGTTCATATCGTGATTTGTGACTTGCACATAAAATTTTGCATCATTCTAGAATGTTTAAGTATGATTCGGACGCGTTCATCGAAGTTTGAATGTTTGAAAGTTAAAAGAAAGGTTTCGATCGTCGATTCATAGTTTTGATGTTGTTTGGTATGATTTGAGACCTCGAGCAGGTTCGTATCATGTTTTGGGACTTGTTGGTTTGATTGGACGGGGTCACGGGGCCTCGGGTGTGTTTCGGGATGGTTTCGGGTCATTTCTCCATTTTTTGCTGCTGCTGTTGCTAGTTCTAGTGTTGTTCATCGCGAACACGTAGTGGTTATTGTGTTCGTGAAGAAGGATCGTGGATGCTGGATCTTTGTGCTTCGCGTTTATGACAGTGGTCACGCGTTCGCGAAGGTTTGGGAAGCAAGGGCCCGCATTCGCGATTTGATGTTCGTGTTCGAGACGAAAGAGCTGGCTTGGTGGCTAAGTTGGTCTTTGCATTCGCGGAAGGGAAGACGTGTTCGCGATAGGTAGTCTGGTAAATCTTCGCATTCGCATTCCCTTTCTGGGCCTTCATGTAGAGGAGTTTTGGAGTTGAAGCTCGATGTGCTTCGCGAACACAAGGTGATTTCTGCGCTCGCGATGAAGGTCGTCTAGGCAGTGTATAAAATTGAAAAAATGGGTTTTGGTTCATTTTATCTCAAATCTTTCATGGGAGCCGAACTTGGGGCGACTTTGAAGGAGCTTTTTCGACATCCATCACTAGTTTTGGAGCGACGAGCATCAATTTGAGGTGTTAGAGTGGCGTTAGAGCCGGTTATGAAACTTCGGAGCAAGATAAGTGTCTTGTCTAAACCTGTGAGTGGGAATTTACCCCATAGGTGTTTATTCTTATATGCTACATGTTGTGGGAGTTACGCACGTATGAGGTGACGGGTGTTCGTGCGTATGGTAGAATTCCTAATTTTGTTCGGGTAGACTTAGGTTCACGCCTTGCTAAAATTGTACTATTTGAGTTATCTTTTCTCGTTAAATTCCTTTATTTTGCGTTATGACTTGAGACTGGACTTGCATAGGGTGATAGACTCGCTATTGTAGAGTACCAGACCTTACTCTACTTATTTATGGGATTCATGATTTCAAAAATAATAAAATGAGTAACTAAGTTGATTAAGCACCGTTGGCTTGCCTGACGGCAACGTTAGCTGCCATCACGATCTATAGTGGATTTCAGGTCGTGATAGCTTGCTATCAGAGCTCTACGTTCACTCAGGTCTCACGAGTCATAAGCTAGTCCAGTAGAGTTTTCTGGATTGGTACTGAGACGTCTGTACTTATCTTCGAGAGGCTATATGCCTGTTAGGAGCACTTCCCTTCTTGGTTCCTCCCTGTGCGGTTTGGTTCCTTTAGATCTTATTCCTTCATTTCCTTCCTAATCAACCTTATGCAACATGGAGCGCTGTTATCAATTGGGCATCAAGGAGTTGTAGTGGTACTGCAGACGTGGTGCAGGATGTTTCTCCCTACGTATTCGGGCAGGCTATTATCGTCACCTTGCAGAAGGGTGTTTTTTCGTTTAAGCCCAGTATCTGTATTTCCTATGGTTTTGAGGCCACGCACAGATTGTTATGATGTTCATGTGTTGTTATCGCACATTATCGGTGTAATGGTAGAGTGCTTATTTATGCGTCGAGGCAGTGGATGACTCGAAAGGAGGACTTCTCAGTGCATTGTTTGGAGGTTCGGCATTAAATCCAGTGGAGAAGAGGCAATCGGACTATGGATGTTCAGGCTTTGGTTGTTGGAGTAACTAGACTTGATATTTTCGAGCGCGGTGGAATTCTCGATTGTGATGTGGTGTCATCGTCCTTGTTGAACGCATTAAGCCTCGCTGGTGTTATGGTCTTCTTGATTTGCCTTTGGGACATGGTGTGGTGAAATAGTGTCTATGAAGCGGTTGTCAGAGATGGCGATGTGTAGGCGATTTTAGAATCGAATTGGTGTTTCAAATGCTGATGGCTCGAGAAAGATGATCCTCGAGGAGGCTTAGAGTTGGAATCAATTTTATTAGTTTAGGTGCTACAGAGATGAATTTTAATTTGATGCAACATTTGGGTAGCGAAGGATGAGGAAGGACATGGCGGGAGGTGTCTCGCGGTGGTTGAATTGGTAGCAGGTCAAATATGAGAAATAGAGGTCGAGAAGTTGCTTAAAGGAGATGGTTTAACCGAAGTGGGAGTGGCAGAATAACATATGAATTCCGTGGTAGGATAGCCACATGCCTTGAGAAAAGTATAGAGCGATTTGGGGATCATGGTGGGCAGTGACTAGGTATACAGATTTTATTTGGAATTGTGGCTACTATGCTGAGAAAGGTTGAATATGACGGAAGGAAGTTGGCTTGGCGTATTTAGGGGTGTAAGAGCTTGATTATCATTATGGGATACGTCGTGACTTTGAGTTTGGAATGTATTGTCGGACATTTCAGTTGATGTCAATGGGGAATGAACAGATTTGTACAGCTAGTGGACGAGCATAGGCTCAGGAGGGTTTACTGATTTTGTAGTAGCGGTACCTATTGTAGCATCGTTAGAAGATGTCAGTATGGAATTCCATAGGTGGGTCATCTCCTGTGAGTAGGATAGCAGTTGCATGATTTTGATGAAGTTCTACGAAGATTTCTACTACTACTCGGCAGAAGGTCGAATATGCGATTGTGGCTGATAATTCGGAATGTTCATGAAAAGTTCAACAAGAGAGTACGAGAAATTTGGCGGGTTGGCAGTGCGAGATCATGGTAATTGAGAAAGAGGAATCTTTGTGGCTTCTACTTTATGTGATGGTAGCTTAAAGCTAAGTGGGGGAGCCCACAACCTAAGATTGGATCTTGTGGTAGTCTACTTGTGCGATTTTTGGTTATCGGTGCATCAGTGGATTATTTACGACTAACAAAAGCAAACATCAGGGGTAATTCGAGCAAATAACTTGATGAATGTGTGCTATATTTCGCTTTATCGATTCATGTGCAGGTTTTGGGAAGACTCAGAGTTGATGCTTCTTGTGGATGTGATGTACAAGGAAAAGAATTAATCCGATTGCTTCTTTGGGAGTATTCATGTGCTAATAAAGCATTGAAGTTTGATTGTATCTGGGATTAGGTCAAAGCGGGTGACTCTCAAAAGTTGTTATTGTGGGTTTAAGGACGTAAGTGCGGTATCTAAGGATTTTGGGTTCGTTGCGGGGTTGAAGACTGGGATTTTGCAGTAGAGATTAAAACATACTTAGGGAATTTTCTATGTTATCATCAGGTCTGTAGGGTAGTATTGGAGGAATGGGAGAAATAGCTTCGGATTCGGGGAAAGTCTTGCAGAATGGGTGTACCAGTTGGAGATGCTATTGTACGCTTGAGGAGGGTATGAGATGGTTCATGGGTATTGAGACGATGTTGTCTCGTGATTCGGGTCACTCGGGATAAGTGTTGATTGAGTTCGTTATGTTTTTGAATGGAGCTATTATTATCTCTAAGGCAAGTCAAGTGTAAATTGGAAGAAGTTGGGTCGGTTAGTAATGGTTTGAATCAGCATGATTATGGCAATGATCAGTTCCTTTGGCGTGTTAATCTTACATGTGGTTTGTGGTTGTATGTGCGGGATTGATAGCCACCTTAATTTGATTGATTTGGGAGGTATTTGATTCAAATGGCCTTGTTATGTGTAAACAGATCCCGGAATAGTTATGGCGAGTTAGACCACAACTCGAGGTTTGTATTTTCTGTGGTTATAGGAATTCAGTTGCGTGTTGCAGTGGTTTTTTTGAAATGAGTTAAGTGAAAGGATTCTAGCCAATGAAGTGTTTATTCTGCTAGTAGTTCACGGGTTATGATGAATTCTTATACTCTTGTGTTGCGGCATGGGAATTGGAAGTTGAGGTTTAAGGTGCGGCTCGGTGTTGATAAGAGTGTCACGAGCTCGGATGAGCAGGGAAGAATTCAGATATTCAGAGTAAGTTGGCATTTTCTTTAGTCTCACCTGAGAACGATGTCTTGTGTAAGAGGCTTTGTGTATTGATTTGCTTTACGGAATTAGTTCGGTTGGTGGTATGGATGTGCAGGCTTTGCTGCCTGGTACGGAAGGTTGTGGGAGCGTATCCCACGGGGAGATTTGTATAAGTGTGACCTGTTGGTCACTTGATTATTAAGGATTGAAACCAAGCATGGAGATTCTGGTACTATCGCTAATGTGAGAGTTTATGCCTGAAAGACGCTCTAGTCATTTGGTTGTGGACTGTGGGAGTTTGATCCGGATTGGACGTCTGCTCGTGTGTGTCATGAATAGGGCCATTTTGGATCCTTGAAAGTTGTTGGCCCAGTATGGTATGACTAGAATCAGCTTGAGGTCCGTTGGTGGGTCTAATGTGAGTGTGTGCTCTACGTTAGATCAGATGTGTTCATTCGGTGTAGCATTGCTCACAGAGGAGTCTTCGGGCATTGAATGTTATTCCCGCCGTCAGCTATTCCATGTAATACTCTGTTGTGCCATGTGGGTTGTGAGACAGTTTGATTATTCGTACATGTTTTGTGATCCCGTGTAGTTTGTGGTGTTATATGAGCAGGATGGCTCTCGAGATGCAGGCCATTTATTGCACCTTAATTGTGCTTGGGTTTTTGTAGCGTATGACGCTATCCGTCTCCCCAGGGTTGTATTTTTGCACTTGGCGTGCTTGTGATCGATATTCGGGTATTTCGTAGGTATAAGCATTATGGCTTGATGGGTATTTCCTTATTTATTATTATGTGTGGATCGGGTGGCACGCCGCCACGGGTATGTTGTTTGGATAGGGTTGCACGCCGCAGCAATATCATGTGTGGATCGGGTTGCACGCCGCAACAGTAATATGTTGAGTACGGTTCCCTATATCTATTCTTGTGTATTTTGTTTCTCATTCTCTAAGAAGGGTTCATAGTATCTGTGCTATTGTTTTATGCGGGCAGGATAGTTCCTTTTCAGAGTTCGTTTCTCCTTATGTGTCATATTCAAGTTGTAGCTTATCGGTGCATTGATGGCGTCATATGAGATCCTGGTTAGTTTTTGAGGTGGCTTATCGCGTGAGCAACTTGTAGTGTGTGAGACGAGGTTATTGGACCTGAAATCGGTGTGGTCAGATTTATGTAAGGTATATTAAAGAGAGAATGTCACTATTCAGTTCAGAATAAGGTAACAGTTCTTGTCAGGCGGAGAAACTCTGCGAGTTATTGATTTGACGAGTGATTATGAGTTCATGCACATCTCTTTGATCATTGCAGTATTGGGAGGGTTGAGACCGGGTTTATATGTGTTATGAGGTATACTACGGGCATCGCGTCAGTGAATTTGAAACTGTTGTGCTTGGAGGAGGTTATCACAGGCAAATGAGTTATGCAGTGCATTGTGTGATGTCAGCATGGGTGCATGATCATTTAAGGGTTCAGCGTGTGGAGATTGATACTGTGTTCGTATGTTAGAATCAGGTCTTGTAGAGAATTTCGGATGTTGGAATTTGGTTCTAAGTCCTAATGATTAAATAAAAGGGAGGATCTCAGTTTGGCTCGAGCTAATGTGCTCACATGGATTGTGGTGGCACAGGTGGGTGCACGAGGTGCTAAATTGTGATTTTGGACAACTCCGGAACAATTCTTGGCACGTTCGAGGACGAATTTAAGTGGGGGAGAATGTAACGACTCGGACGGTCATTTTGAGCTCTAGCATGTCATTCGGCGGTTTGAGGCCTTTAGTAGCTCCACTTCATGTATTGTGACTTGTATGCGTGGCCGGGGTTGAATTTTGGGAAGTTCAGAGTTACTTCGGATGGGAAATTCTAATTTCAGAAGCTTTAAGGTTGAAGAATTGACTAAGGTTTGACTTTTGAGCACACGATCTCGGAATCAGAATTTGAAGGTTCCAATAGGTTCGTATGATGATTTCGGACTTCAGCGTATGTTCGGGTTGAGTATCGAGTTGCCCGGGAGCATTTCAACGCTTATGTGGAAAGTTGGATTTTTGAAGGTTTTAGAAAGTTTGGTTTGAGGTGGACTTAGGTGATATCGGCGTCCCTTTGGGGTTTCGAGCCTTTGAATGGGTTCGTATCGTGATTTGTGACTTGCACGCAAAGTTTGGCGTCATTCCAAAATGTTTAAGTGTGATTCAGACGCGTTCGTCGAAGTTTTAATGTTTGAAAGTGTAAAGAAAGGTTTCGATCATCGATTTGTAGTTTTGATGTTGTTTGGTGTAATTTGAGGCCTCGAGCAGGTTTGTATCATGTTTTTGGACTTGTTAGTGTGATTGGACGGGATCCCGGGGGCCTCAGGTGTGTTTCAAGATAGTTTCAGGTCTTTTCTCCATGTTTTACTCCTGCTGTTGCTGGTTCTGGTGTTGTTCATCGCGAACGCATAGTGGTTATCGCGTTCGTGAAGAAGGATCATGGCTGCCGGAATTTTGGGAAGCAAGGCTCTGTGTTTGCGATTTGATCTTCGCGTTCACGATGAAGGAGCTGGCCTGATGGCTGACTTGGTCTTCGCATTCGCGGAAGGGCAGACGCGTTTGCGATGGGCAGGCAGGTAAAGCTTCGCGTTCGCGTGCCCTTTCTCGCGTTTGCGTAAAGGAGTTTTGGAGCTGAAGCTGGATGTGCTTCACGAACGTGAGGTGATTTTCGCGTTCACGATGAAGGTCGTCTGAGTGGTGTATAAAATTGCAAAAATGGGTTTTGGTTCATTTTATTTTAAATCTTCCATGGGAGCGAGCTTGGGGCGACTTTGAAGGAGCTTTTTCGTCATCCATCACTAGTTTTGGTGCGACGGGCATCTATTTGAGGTGTTAGAGTGGCGTTGGAGCCGGTTATGGAACTTCGAAGCGAGATAAGTCTCCTGTCGAACCCCGTGACAGGGAATTTACCCCGTATGTGTTATATTCTTATGTGCTACATGTTATGGGAGCTACACATGCATGAGGTGACGGGTGTCCGTGCGTATGCTAGAATTCTTGATTTTGTCACGGTAGACTTAGGTTCACGCCATGCTATAATTGTACTATTTGAGTTATCTTTGCCCGTTTAATTTCTTTATTTCGCTTTATGCCTTGAGGCTGGACTTGCATAGGGTGATACACTCGCTACTGTAGAGACGTGACAAGCTACTTGATAATCCGCGGAATAGTTTGTGCTTCCCTTATGAATTTCTCCCGCATTGTGCGTACTCATTGTAAGGTTTTCCTTAAATTTCATAACTCACACATATATTCATGAGTGGGGTCAAGGACCCGTTAAAGCTTCTTATTCTAGTGGGACGGGCTGTTTGCCTCGGCAGTGTTTTGTACCACACTCTTATAGGAGCGGGCCGTTCGCCTCGACAGTATAATAGATGTATCTATGGTTCATTCCGCTCTACCTTCGGCAGTGTACACATTATGATGGGATCAGGCCGTTCGCCTCAGCAGTATCATATTCCTTATGCGATCAGGTGTACGACCTCGGCAAAAAATCGTGCATTGTATCGCTAGAGGTCCGAATATTCACGAGATTTTCCTTCCACTAATTGCCTTGAATTTTATATGGTGTTTCTTATTCATTTGATATTGGCGCTTGATATTTTTCCAAGTTGTTGAGATAGAATACGAGATTGAGAAGTTTATATCGTTAAAAGAAATTTTGAAAGATTATGCTGGTTACTGTTTTGTCCTACTATTACTGTTGTGTTTCATATCTATTTAGGATTTATTTTAGTGCTTTATTGGACTTCTAGTAAGTGTCGGCGTTGACCCCTCGTTACTACTTCTTCGGGGTTAGGCTAGATACTTACTCGGTACGTCTTAATTGACGTACTCATGCTACACTTGCTGCACTTATTGTGCAGGTATATACATACATACATACATACATACATATATACATACATACATATGTCTGGTGGCGCAAGGGCGCGACTGTTGTGGGGACTTTATGATGAGCTGCATTCCATGTTACGATTCGCACATACAGAGTCTCCATCAGTTATTTATATTCTCCTGTCTAACATGTATTCCAGACAGATATTGTATTATTATTATACTCCTTAGTAGATGCGCATGCACTTTTGACACCGGGTTTTGGGGGTTCCTACTGGATGGTCATTATTGTAGTTTACGTAATTATTATCATTTCACCTTGTAATTTATATTTTATACGGAAGTTGGAAATAAAAATCACAGGTTTTTTGCAAGTACTAGACCTTACTCTACTTATTTAATGGGATTCATGATTTTAAAAATAATAAAATGAGTAACTAAGTTGATTAAGCACCACTGGCTTTCCCGACGGCGGCGTTAGGCGCCATCACAATCTATAGAGATTTTGGGTCGTGATAGATAGCTAAAACAAAGTTAGTAGATGCATATGTAGAGAAGGAAAGTATCTAATCACTTAAATTCTTTCAACTTAGGTGAAATGGACATATTGACTTTTTAGGAGCATATCAGTTAAGGTTACCAAATAATGAAATCAACCATAAGGCAAATAAGGTGCAGGGAAACAAGATGAAGTCTAAACAGAATCACCAGTGAAGGGAAAGGAATGAAGTTTAGATGAGCATGATTGGTTCAACAATAATGATAGCTAAAAAAAGTAAAAGACTATAGTAGTAACCTAGTAAAATAGTTGGACAAACACAAGAAGAGACACTTCAAGTTTAGGCTCAAGGTTAAAAGGCAAGGGGATATAAGTCATCTTAGTTCAGGTTTCATTTCAGTCTAACTATCAGGTAGTAAACTCAACTTCCAAAACTCACAAAATGCAATAAGACAAAGATGAGTTTACTGCAAGTCATTCAGAACTATGAAGTTTGTATTTAACATAAACATGTAAGAATTCAGGCATCGAGATTGTATGAAAACTCAGAACAAGGATCAACAATTATCAATGATTTATCGATTATCACTTTAGAGAATCATAAAAGAACAAGCTGACCATAAAAGTTTTTCAAACTAACAAAGCATAAATATCAAAAATATCCAACACATACAACATAATTATAATCTACAGAACTTAACTCGACATATCTAAATTAGTCAGAGAGATGAAAAAAGATAAAGGGAGAGAAAGATGCTGACCTTCTTAATGGCAGCAGACCAAATGAATTCTTTTTGTTGCTCAAGATCCCAGAACCTTCGAGCTTGAACCAACAAAAGAACTCGACAAAAGAGAGGGGAAACAATAAGAAAGCTAATACTAGAAACCCTAATGTTCATAGTGTCATTGTGTGCTTCGGGTTCGTGACTGTACATTTGTTCAGTGTTAGGTTGTTGTAGATGAGAAAATTAAAAGCCCTATTTATATTGCCATTTAAGGCCTTAGAGATTCATATTTCAAACTAAGATAGTGGAGAGTGATGATGAGTTGATGATGTGAGCATAGTCGGGTAAAATAAGAGAGAACAGAGGGGAAATCAATGTTTGAGTTTATTTGAGTGGATAGATATGAGAAACTGAACATTGAAGCACAAGAAACCACCGGTCAGAACCCTAATACCCAGAGGTCATTGCATTTGATCTCTGGGTGTCGAATATCAATGATTAAGCCAGCAAACATCTCATGATTGTTTCAATTTGAAAGGACGAAAGAAAATCAGGCGAGCTGAAGTTTCACCTTTTAGTTTGATTTCTTCGATTAGGGCTTTTGAAATTGAATGGTGAAAATGGAAAGAATGACGAGATCAGGAGTATAGGAAAAAAATGAACAACCATGCATGCCATGGATTTAAAAGGTCAAGGACGATTTGAAGTTTCATCTATGGGTTTAGGGTTTGGATTCGGGAGATTTGAATTTCGATGATGAAACATGCAAAGATTCAGTGAGAACCATGGATATGGGGGACAAATGAGACGATTTAAGGTTAATTTCACGACCTTGCACTAATTTGTGCAAGGTCTGTTGATTGATGGAGCTAGGGCAGGCGAGAGAAAAGAGATAGGAAGGGGAAAGAAGGGCGGCTGGGCAAGTGACAAATGATTTAGGGTTTTGGGGCATCTCTAAGGTTAAGCTTAGGATATAGGATATGGGCCGTTGGATCTGGTGATCAACGACCCTACAATTTTGGGTATTTATGATTTTGTAGAAAGAATTTTAATGGCCATTAGATTATAAGGTCTAAATGGTGAAGATAGGGTCTTTGAGCGGTTGTTTTAAAAATCAAATAAAAATTAGAGATTAAATAGGAGCCGTTGGTCAGATGGATCAACAGTTCAGAGGCATGTGTGTTTGTTTTGTAAGTGATAAAAGAGGGTGACGTGGCATGATCTCATTGGTTCGCAAAGAGTGGCATGAATTGCCAACTTGGAATGAGATGGGGTATTTGGACGGGGTCAAATCTGAATTAGGCTTGTTATTTGGGCTAAGATAATTTAACTAATAGCCATTTTGTATTTAGTTAAGGAATCGCAATTGTAGCCTTTTAGTTTTTTAACCCTTTTATCAATTTAAATAAACTTAACAATTTCAATGAAAAAAATGTGGTAAAATTATAATTATTATATGTTGCTAATTATTTTAATTAATTATCTATAAAAGACACATATTTTGAATTATAGCACCAATTTCCAAATATTAACATAGTAACCTAATTTACTAGAAATTAAGGAGTAATTTTATCAATTTATAAAACCTATGTAATGTATATACAAAAGTTATTTTTTATTATAGTAAATACATTTGTAATTACACAATATCAGTACTACATGATAAATGTTGAAACTATTACTTAATTAATTTATAAAATAGATATTCATTAATAGAAAATACTTTTAAAGTATTTATTGTAAATTATTAAACGTGAATACATTAATTTTAAAAGGGACGGTCAAAATTGGCCGTCAACAGCTGCTCCTCTTTGACCGGAGACGATGAAGGAGTTTTTGGGCAAAGAAATTGAACCAAAGCCAATTTTGTCTCGAATTTAGGCATGATTTGCAAGTATGGCATGTAAATTATGAGTTGAGGAATTAAGTTGAGGAAGAATCTAGGAAATTTTGGGAATATTGGGATGGATTCTAGCTTTGAATTGCTTACACACCTCAGTATTAACGAGGATCAGGCCTTATGTAGTTCTGGAGTATGGAATGTGAGGAAGCGACACTCGCAGGAATTGCCCTAGTATCGTATTGTGACGCTACGATGAGATGAAAGATGGGTCACTCATGATAGCTTGAATTTTGTGGCCTAATTTGAACGATTCAAAATTTTGAGCTCGCTGGGATCTTTGGCTTGCTACTAGGTTGGCTGTCCCCATAGCATTGTAGTTAGATCTGCTGCTAAAAAATAGTTCCACATTGCAGTGTTTGTCATTGCAAAACAAAATGAAATACACGCATGCCAATATATTATAATGTAGAATATATTAAGATGCGATGTAAATGATGCAGGAATAATGATGCCTGGCTGCCGGCGAGCCATTATTTGAGATTTGGATGATGGGTTACTTGATCCTGACTCGATTTGTTAGCCGGACTGGGTACCGTTCTGCAGCTGTCGGAGCATTTGAAAATTATCTTCGCTCTTTGGGAGAGCTTGATTAGTAAAGTGCGTCCCCGCTTGCTGGGAGAGCTTTGCACTGAGAAATGTCTCCGCTTGTTGGGAGAGCTTGATTTGTAGAGTGCGTCTCGCTTGTTGGGAGAGCTTTGCACTGAAATGTAAAGTATTCTCCACTCGGGAGCGATCAAAATCATGCCTAAATCTGCATGAACAAAACGTTAAACATTCAAAGTAATAGCAAAATGAAATATAAGCATGTCCAAGAGATACTCTTGACTGCGAAGCAAGGTAGCGGCCATTAATTGGCAAAATGTTGGTGACGAGGTTTGCGATTGTCACTTGTGGCATTCGTGATTGATGGAGCGGTGTTGTGGATTGCTCTTCATTGGAAAATTTTGATGTTTGCTATATACAAGGCTCCGGTTGGCGAAGCTGACATTCAATTTGTACAAGGCGCTCCGATTGATTGAGCTAACGATTTGCTATATACAGGACTTCGATTAGTGAAGCCGATGTGCGATATGTACAGGGTGCTCCAGTTGGTTTAGCCGATGGTTTGATATTTAAAGAACTTCGATGAGCGAAGCCGTCACGCAATTTTATAGGGTGCTCCGATTGATTGAGAAGACGGTTTGCTATTAATAGATTTCTGTGTCAGATGTTTGATTCCGAAGCACCTGCAAAGGATTCAAGATTTAGCCTTAGCTGTTCTCGAAAATTTAAAGTAAAAGGAGGATAATCATAGGCAAGTGGTGGGTCCATCATTTTCCCCAGTGTGGTCGCAGCGATTCTTTACTCCTTGTTTACTCTGCACTTAAAGAAAACTTCTTAGTGGGGGGGGGGGGGAAGTTTGTTTGCGTCGCCTTTGACATGATTGAGACACGAAGTTCGGTAGATGGAATGGATTACTTTATATATAATTTTAGATAATATTTTGAAAATACTTGTTTATTTTAAGGCAAACACTGGCGTCCCGGATTACGACATGTTACGAAGGTTCTCCACACGCGAACGTATGTCTTCGAGAAATTTGTCCCATTGATGTCGGTCTTCCATGGTGTCTCTGAAAACGCGGCTACTTGCTGTTGCGACTGCGTCCTAAATAACTCTAATGCATTATAGTGGTTTCCTAAGGTTATGACCGAACCCTTTCAGGTTTCCTACTTATCCAAAATGGAATCACGTCTGAACGTAGTTCGTGGGATAATGATGAAATATGATGAAATGACCGAGCCTGACTCGGGTAGCCTACGTATCCAAAACAGAATCAGGTCAGAACATATTTCAATTACAACATATACAAAATGATAAGATTAAGAAATGAAAATAGCCGAGTTTGACACAAACAACCTACGTATCCAAGTGGAATTAGGCCAAAACGTAGTTTAATTACAAAAGACGACTGAATCTGATGATGATTCCCTACGTATTCCTTTATGGGGAAATCAAGTCGATGTAGTTCCTTAACAACATACAAAAATGACATTTGGTTTTTCTATTACAAGATAAAGGGAGAGAGAAATCGAATCCTACATGGGTTGCCTACGTATCCCTCCGCGGGAAGTCATGTTGAACGTAGTTATGGTTTATCCAAAATTTTAAGTCTATTTGTCTTCAGGCGTAATATCTCTTGACTGGGTCCGAGTTGATAGGCTTCATGCTGACTCTCCCACCCATTTCTGCTAAGATTAGAGCTCCACCAGACAGTGCTCTGTGGACCACGTAAGGACCTTGCCAATTCAATGCAAACTTCCCTTTAGCTTCCTCTTGATGGGGAAAGATTTTCTTGAGAACTAACTGCCCCGACGTGAATTGGCGAGGCTTCACTCTTTTGTTAAATGCACTAGACATCCTGTTCTGGTGTAACTGTCCATGACATACCGCATCCATTCTTTTTTCATTAATGAGCATGAGTTGTTCTTGCCTGACGCTTATCCACTATGCATCGTCCAATTTTGCTTCTTGAATGACTCTTTAAGGATGGTATTTCAATTTTTGCGGGTATCACTACTTCGGTGCCATATACCAACATGTATGGTGTTGCCCCAGTAGATCTTCTCATAGTAGCTCGATAACCTAATAAAGAGAAAGGTAACTTTTCGTGACATTGTCTGTGATTGTCCACTATCTTTCCCAGAATCCTCTTGATATTCTTGTTAGCTGCCTCGACCGCCCCATTCATTTCTGGTCTGTAAGCTGTGGAATTGCGGTGGACGATTCTGAACTTCTTGCAGATTTACCTCATGAGGTTGCTATTGAGGTTAGCGGTAGTGTCAGTGATGATAGACTCTGGTATCCCAAATCTGAAAACGATGTTGTTCCAGAAAAAATCAGCCACTACCTTCTTTGTGACGACATTGTAAGTAGATGCCTTAACCCATTTGCTGAAATAGTCGATGGCTACCAAAATGAAACGATGTCCGTTTGAGCTGCAGGCTCAATGGTCCTATCACGTCCATGCCCCAGGCATCGAAAGGCCAGGGTGAACCCATTACATTTAATTCATTTGGTGGAACCTGGATGAAATCTCCGTGGATCTGGCACTGGTGACGCTTTTGCACATAGCGGATGATGTTGCTTTCCATAGCCATCCAAAAGTATCTAACTCTCAAAATTTTCCTGGCTAACGTGAACCCGTTCATGTGGGGTCCACACGTCCGTGCATGTATTTCTTCCAACAGTCTGGTTGCTTCGGCGGCGTCTACACACCTCAGCAAACCTACGTCTGGGGTTATCCTGTACAAGACTTCCCCATTGAGGAAAAAGTGGTTTGCCAACCCCCTGAGGGCTCGCTTTCGACCATTAGTAGCATTTTCTGGGTACTCCTGGGTTGCAAGGAACTTCTTGATGTCTTGATACCAAGGTTTACCCTCTGGTTCTTCATTCACATGGAAGCAATAGGCATGTTGATCCTTGATTTTTATCACGATGGGGTCGATGTAGTTCTTGTCTGGATGCTGAATCATAGATGATAAGGTCGCAACGACATCAGAGAACTCATTATGAATTCTGGAGGTGTGCTTGAACTCAATCTTTATGAACTTCTTGCACAACTCCTTCATGCAGTGTAGGTACGGTAGTATCTTGACATTCTTTGTTGACCATTCTCCTTGGACTTGGTGGATCAGCAAATCGGAATCTCCTATGACCAAAAGTTCTTTGAAGTTCATGTCGACTGCCATTCTGATTCCCAGGATGCATGCCTCGCATTCAGCCATATTACTGGTACAACGAAATCTTATCTTTGACGATGCTGGATAGTATTGTCCAGATTCTAAAATCAGGACTTCCCCAATCCCATCTCCTTTGATGTTTGCTGCTCCATCAAAAAACATCCTCCACCCAGGGTATAATTCTACAATATCTTCCCCGGCAAATAGTACTTCTTCATCGAGGAAATACGTAGTAAGTGGTTCGTACTCCCCATCCACTGGATTCTCGGCAAGGTGGTCGGCTAAAGAATGTCCTTTGATAGCCTTCTGAGTTGTGTACACAATGTCAAATTCACGGAAGAGAATTTGCCAGTTACCTAGCTTTCTGGTACGCATGGGCTTCTGAAAAATGTACTTGTGTGGATCGAGCTGAGATATGAAATGTGTGGTGTATGCCGACATGTAATGCCTTAGCTTCATCAAAGTAACAACACAACAAGTACGTTCTATCAAAGCATACTTGGCCTCGCATGGTGTGAACTTCTTGCTTAAGTAGTAGATGGCCTTCTCCTTTATCCCAGTTTCGTTGTTTTGCCCCAACACACTACCAAAGGCATTGTCCAAGACTGACAAATAGAGCAACATTGGTTTCCCTGGTTCAGGGGGAACCAACACTTGTGGGTTTGAAAGATACTCTTTGATTCTGTCGTGGCTTTCTGGCACTCCTCCATCCATTTCGTGGTAGCATCCTTCTTTAGCAGGTTAAAAATGGGTTCGCAGATTACCGTGGACTGGGCTATGAAACGACTGATATAATTCAATTTTCCCAAGAAATTCATAATATCTTTCTTGCTCTTTGGTGATGGTAATTCCTGGATGGCCTTGATTTTCAATGGGTCCAGTTCTACCCCTTTCCTGCTTACAATAAAACCCAATAGTTTTCCCTCCGAACGCGTACTTTGCTGGATTCAACTTCAAACTGTACCTTCGTAGGTGTTCGAAAAATTTCCTCAAGTCGTCCAAGTGCTCTGGACTCTTTCGAGATTATAAGATGACATCATCCACATATACTTTGATCTCCTTATGAATCATGTCGTCAAACAGGGTCGTCATGGCCCTCATTTAGGTGGCGCCGGCATTCTTGAGACCGAACGACATAACCCTATAACAGTAAACTCCCCAAGTTGTGGTGAAAGCTGTCTTCTCTGTGTTTTCCTCGTGCATTAAGATTTGGTGGTATCCAGCGAAATAATCCACAAACGACTGTAAGTTCATGCTTCGCACAGTTGTCGATGAGAATTTGGATATTTGGCAAGGGGAAATCGTCCTTTAGACTAGCTTTGTTAAGATCCCAATAATCCACACATATTCTGATATTTCCGTCTTTTTCAGGCACTGGGATGATGTTTTCCAAGCAGCTTGGATAGTAGGTTACCCTTACTACATTTGCTTCTATCTGTTTGGTCACCTCTTCCTTTATCCCCAGGCTTAAATCAGGTTTGAACTTTCTGGGTTTCTGCTTGACCGGTGGTCTGGTAAGGTCAGTGAGCAGTCGATGTGAGACAATGTCGGTGCTTAATCCTGGCATGTCATCATAGGACCATGCGAACACATCGACGTACTGTCGGAGGAGCTCAATCATTTTTTTCTTCTGCTCGGTTTCTAGGTGAATGCTAATTCTGGTTTCTTTCACGTCTTCGTCGCTTCCAAGATTGACTACTTCTATTTCTTCAAGATTGGGCTTCTTCTAGCTCTCCAGCTATTAGATCTCATGCGGGAGAATGTCTGGCATCATACTCTCATCATATTCCTCGTAATCCGTATTGTTGCGCTCAGTGTTTTCATTACATGTCATAATCGCGAAACACGGTTTCTTATTGGTTTGATTACTGAAAAGAAAAGTTAGGCATAAATAAAGCACTAAAAATAAAATTGTGATATTTAGGAAAAGATTATTTTTATTTCATGAAAAGGGGAACGTCTTAAGCGTTCACAAGAGGCGAATGACAAAAAGGGACAGACATGGTACAAGCCTCAATTGACCGTGCTCTTTCAAAAGAAAACTTTTACAGTTCCATACTACCAAGACTCATCGCGAACCAAAGATGGATTGGCTGTCCAATTCTGTAGCTCTTCCCCGGTTCGACATCCCTGATAGTCGGTGTCTTGATGTTAGTTCTTTCATTTCATTCTTCAATCATATTTACGAATAGCTTTCCTATCCCGTTGATGATATCATCTTCAGGTGTTCAATTCTATCCCGAACTTGCAACATGCTTTGGCACAAAAATCTTTTTCCCAGAGCTAATGGTGCGAGTTTTCCCTTCCGGAGGATGATATCCTATGCCAGCCCTTCCTTTCTGCCCATTGTGTTCAATTGGCTCTATGATCCCATCTGACTTGGCTCCCAACCCTAATTTTGGCTTATATCCATATTTCATCATATCCTTTATGGCCGTCTTGGATCTGTACGGCAACTGTATTTTTAGATTCTCTTCAGTCTTCTCCACCTCAGTTATCTGCATGATTTCTGTAGCATGGAAGGCCACTCCGTCTAGCCCCTCAATGAATGGGACATCGTACTCCAAATAGGTGGAGTGACCCCACTCGCAGTGGACCACGATCTCCTAGCATCCCACTCGAATTTTATGCATTGGTGCAAAGTAGATGGCATGACCGTTGCCATATGTATCTAGGGCCTGTCTAGCAGCAAATTGTAAGAAGAAGAGATGTCAATCACTTGAAATAGCACTGGAAAGTCGACTGGCCTAATTTGTAAGGCTAGATAAATTTCCCAAAGAACATCGTTTTGCAAACCGTCAAAGGCCATCAACCTTACACGGGTTTCCTTGACCTCCCTCAAATGAATTCCCAACTCCCTCAGGGTGGAGAGCGAGCAAATGTTGACTCCTGATCTTCCATCGACCAGCATTCGAGATACCACTTTGTCCCTGCATTTGACAGTGATGACGAGCCTTATTGTGACTTGCGCCTTCGGTAGGAAGTTCGTCTCTTTTGAAAGTGATCATTGTTGCTTCTACCATTTTCCCAATTGTATCGGCTAAATTTAATTTTTATCCTTTTTTTTGGGTAAACAGAGTCATATTCGAGTTGTAGCTTGTTGGCTCTTGATGGCATTGTATGAGATTTTAGACGATGTTAGAGGTGTTTTATTGCTCGAGC
Organism: Nicotiana obtusifolia; assembly: GCA_002018475.1. Taxonomy (NCBI): domain Eukaryota; kingdom Viridiplantae; phylum Streptophyta; class Magnoliopsida; order Solanales; family Solanaceae; genus Nicotiana; species Nicotiana obtusifolia. Next base: position 84,024 of record MCJB01028028.1, read on the forward strand.
AGCATATACGGGGTGAGGCGAGGTTATTGGACTTGAGATTGGTGTAATCGAATTTAAGTTGGGTATATTAAAAAGAAATATTGTTATTCGGTTCGGAATGAGGTAATGGTTCTTGTCAGGTGAAAAGCCTCTATGAACTATCATTTTTGCAGGTGGTTATGAGTTTCTACACATTTCTTTCGTTGTACTGGTATTGCGAGAGTTGGATCAGGACTTACATGTGTTATGAGGCCTATTGCGGGCATTGGATTCGTGACATTGCAGCTATTGTGGTCGAAGAATGTTATTATGGGCATGTGATTTATGCGGTGCGTGGTGTGATTTTAGCAAAGGTGCATGATCATGTTTTGGTACAGTGTGTAGTGATTGATGCAGTGTTCGTATGTTAGCATCGGGTCTCATGGAAAATTATGGATATTGGAATTTGGTTCTAAGGCTTGTTAGTTAAGGTCATAGGGAGGATCTTCAGTCTGGCTCGAGCTACTGTGCTCACATGGGTTGTGGTGGCACCGGCAGGTGCACGAGGTGTTAAACAGTGACTTTGGACAACTCCGAAAAAGTTCTTGGCACATATGAGGACGAACGTATATTTAAGTGGGAGAGAAAGTAACAACCCAACCAGCCATTTTGAGCTCTAGCGAGTCTCTCGGCTGTTTAAGGCCTTGGGTAGCTTCAATTCATGTTTTATGACTTGTATGCATAGCCGAAATCGAATTTCAGGAAGTTTAGAGTTGATTCGGATAAAAACTCTAATTTCGGAAGCTTTAAGTTAGAAGAAGTGACTAAGGTTTGACTTTTGAGTAATGAACCTCAGAATCAGGATTTGAAGGTTCCAATAGGTTCGTATGATAATTTCAGACTTGGGCGTATGTTCGAATTGAGTATCGGGTCACCCGGGAGCATTTCAGCACTTATTGTGGAAAGTTAGCATTTTTAAGGTTTTAGAATTTCCTAAGTTGGGTTTGAGTGGAGTTTGGTGAAATCGATGTCCTTTTGGGGTTCCGAGCCTTGGAATAGGTTCATATCGTGATTTGTGACTTGTGCGTAAAGTTTGGCGTCATTCCGGAATGTTTTGATATGATTAAGACGCGTTCGTCGATGTTTGGAAGTTTGAAAGTTGAAAGAAAGATGTTTATCATCGATTCATTTATTTATGTTATTTGAGGCATTTTGAGCCTTTGGATAAGTTTGTATAAGGTATTGAGACTTGTTGGTATATTCGGACGGGGTCCCGAGGAGCTCGGGTGAGTTTCGGGGTGATTTCGGACCATTTCTAGGCCATTTTTAATTGCTGGTTTTCGGTTACAGCAATGTGCATCGTGATCGCGGACATTGGATCGCATTTGTGAAGAGAAAAAAGGGAGAAAGGGGTCTGTGAATCGCGTTTGCGGAGGTAGATTCGCGTTTGTGAAGAAGAAATTTCTACTGCACAGGGCTGACTTTGGAAGCTCATACCTAGGAATCTATAAGGAATTTGGAGATGATACAAAAATGAAAGTTGTAGTCCTGTGAGGGGGAATTTACCCCATAAGTGTTACATTCTTATATGCTACATGTTGTTGGAGCTACGCACGTATGAGATGACGAGTGTCCATGCGTATGCTAGAATTCCTAATTATGTCCGGGTAGACTTAGGTTAACGCTTTGCTATAATTGTACTATTTGAGTCATCTTTGCTCGTTTAGTTCCTTTATTTCGTGTTACGACTTGAGACTAGACTTGCGTAGGGTGATAACTCGTTATTATAGAGATGTAACGAGCTACTTGATAATCCGAGAATAATTTGTGCTTCCCTTTTGAATTCCTCCCGCATTGTGCGTTTTCATAGCAAAGCTTTCCTTAAAGTTCATAACTCACACCTTTATTCGTGAGTGGGGTCAAGGACCCATTAAAGCTTCTTACTCTAATGGGATCGAGCCGATCGCCTTGGCAGGATTATGTACCACACTCTTATGGGAGCGGGTTGTTCGCCTCGGCAGTATAAGATAGTGTACACATTATTATGGGATCGGGCTGTACGCCTCGGCATTTTTATAAAATACTCTTATGGAATCGGGTCGTTCGCCTTGGCAGGGTCGTGCGTAATATTTGAAAAGAAACCAGCATATCCGTGTGTTTTCCTAATTTGAGTTGTGACGACCTATCTGGTGAGGTCCATTTCATATAAACTTCGGTTGAGGAGGTAACTGATAATTGAGAGCTTGAACACGGTTCAAAGGAGGATTGTACCATGTAGCTATATTTGTTTATATTGTTTATTACCTGCCGTGTATTTGTTTATTTCCTACTGTATTTGAGTTATTAGACCACTTGTAAGTGTCGATATCGACCCCTCGTCACTACTTCTCTGGGGCTAGGCTAGATACTTACTGGGTACACGTTGATTTATGTACTCATGCTACAAAAATTGCTGCACTTATTGTGCCGGTATATATATGTTTGATGGCCTTTTGGGCGCAAAGGCGTGGCCGTTGCGGGGACTTTACGGTGAGTTGAATTCCATGTTACGATCCACAGCATGTAGAGTCTCCATCAGATTTATTTATATTCTCATGTATAACATGTATTCCAGACAGATGTTGTATTATTATTGTACTCCTTACTAGATGGTCATGCACTTGTGACACCGGATTTTGGGGGTTCCTACTGGATGTTCATTATTGTAGTTCACGTACTTATTATCATTTCACCTTGTAATTTATATTTTGTACGAAAATTGGAAAATAAAATCATGGGTTTTCTATGAGTACCAGATTTTACTCTACTTATTTAATGGGATTCATGACTCGAAAATAATAAAATAAGTAACTAAGTTGATTAATCAATGTGTGCTTGCCTGATGGCGGCTTTTGGCGCCATCACGACCTACAGTGGATTTTGAGTCTCGATAAATCTCACCATCCTGCAAAAGTTTTGGAGAAGCACTGTCAGATTGATTTGTTTCATAACAAATGTAAGATGGTGCTTTGTGATTTATACAGTTGGCCGTTTTATATGTTCTATGCATCTCATTATTTAGATGCTAATGTAAAAATGAGTCAATTAAAAATAAAAAAAGTATATCCTCGTGATTTAAATGCACGAGCCAGCTAAATTTGAAGTGAATGACCTTTTATGAACCTGGAATATCTAAATTTAGATTACTGATTCAGTCTCTTGGATTCTGCCATGGTGTTGAAAAAATATGGCCGACTATCTTTAATACTTGAGCTAACAGTGGAGTGGATATAAGATTATTTTGCAGTATTTATTCATTGTTAGCATTTGATTGGTATGGATTTAACTTCATTAGAATGCACTTTATCTCAACTAATAATTTGTTATTCCATTTATGTATGCTATTATATGTACGTAGAACCAATGCATTGATGAGCAATAAAGTTGAAACCTGTTAAGCAATTTACTTAATTGAGTTTAACCCTTTTCACGAAAGTCAAGCTTTCCTAAATAATGTTGGAACCTTCTACCATATACCACTAATGTCGAAAGAAGATGGTATTGTTTATCTCTGCCAATGGTATTTTAAACTTTAACTTTGTTACTTAGGCTAAGTATCACTTGCAGTGTAATATTGATAAATAAATTCCATCTGTTGTTGTTGTTGTACCTCCTGTCTAAGCAAGATTTCCATTTTTTCTGTGTGTTCTTCCCATGGAGATCATTTGAATATTTTGAGATGCATTGCTTTCGTTTTCATTGATGAACTAAATCTCATGTCCTCACTGTTACTGCTAGTTTCTTAGTTTTCAAGCATGGTTGTTTCCTTTTTTCTTTTACTTGGCTAGTTTCTTATTAACTAAGCTTGGTTATATTGTTTTTGCTTCATAACATGTTGTCCAGTTTAGTAATAATGATCGCCTCTCAATTATTTAACTAATATTAACTATTGATCTTTGTAGTTTTGCTTACTTTATATTTTTTATTAATTTTTATAGTTTTTGAAGACTCACATACAAGTTTTGAAGATTTCATACAAGTTAACAAGTTGATTATCATTTTGGAAGGACTGTTAGGCAAAATGTTACCTTATTTTCAAAGGATTTGTTTTTAGGCTAAATATACATTTTTATTACTGAAAGTAAAGTACAACAATGGAGGAGGACATAAACCTTACCTCCCAAAAGAAAATGCATGTACTAATAGTTATTCTAAAGTGATGACTAATTGTACCTAGAAAGTAGTAGGGTGTTAGACCTAAGGTGATGTAACGGGTGTCTATTTGATGATAGACAATCGTATGTACAAAAACAATATGAGATTTTTCTAGGTCAGCTATACAAAAAAGTACATGTATTCCTATATCTACTAAGTTAAGGGGGAATTTGTTCCCTATTATATGCATCTGACATCTATCTATGTTGCCAAGATGTTGCAAAAGAGTGAAAAAAGGCATGAGCTATCTTCAACTTTGCTTTGACCTTGAGAAAAGCTAAAGCCAAGTTGAACATAGCTGTCAAAAAATATCTTATGTCTGAACATCAGTGTTGCTTGTGATGTTTGCTGGGCAGTTTCCAATTGCTGCTATTGAAGCTGGATATGGTGTGTGCTATAGGATGAGGCTGCTGTTGATGATTGTTTGATTCTCTGCATCTGAGGGGAAGTACTGCTTGTTCTTGTGGCTGGACACTCAAGTGTAAGGTTAGTGTGTTTTGATGTGGTCTGCTCTGATTGTTGTTGTTCTTGGATGAGTGCTTCTTCTGCTGGTATTCTATTAACTCTGTTTCTGTTTCTTGAAACTGCTGCTGCTTTGCTTTATGCCTGTGTAAATCTTTGTTTCTGTGCTGCTTTATGTTGATTGGACTTTTGTGGGTTGTGAGGGCTGGAGTCTGTGTTTCTGTTACTTGAAGCTGCTGCTGAATTGAATTATGTATGTGTTTATCTTTGCTCCTGTGCTGCTTTGTGTTGATTGGATGTCTATGGAATATGAGTGCTGCGGAGATCCATGATATAATTGCTGTAGTTGCAACAGAATGAGCACTAAAAGTGCAAATACTACACATTGCAATTGCAGCAATAATATGGACCAATCTGTGTTGAGATGTGTATTATGATCAGTGGTGACATTGATGATGATATACTTTTTTCTTGTTCTTTTGCCTCTGATTGTTGAAGTTGTTGATGCTTTGAAGGTGTGCTGTGTGTTGCTGGTGTGACAGATTGCTTGAGTTTGTGTGCTGTTTTTGCTGCCCTGGGTATATATGATCATCTGTGTTGGCTTGAGAGTGTTGTTTCTGTTGGTTATTTGCTAGGAGTGCTGCTGTGTCAAATAGCTGCTGGATTTGCCTGCCTATGTTGCTGTTGTTATATAACTGTCTGCTAATTGAATTCCTGTGATGTTTGTGAGCAAGGAAGATCCATGATGATTGTTGTAATTGCAGTAGATTGAGTATTAGAAATGCTAATACCACACATTGCAATTGCAGCAATGATCTGGACCCCTCCAAGCTATCTGCAGAGTTGAAAGGTGTGCTGAGAGCAGTGATAGTTTCCTCTGAAGTTTGAGGAATGAGACAGTTGTTGCTGAGCTTCTCATGTTGCTTGTGTTTGTATATTTGCTGACATTGTTGGGAGTGATTGTGATCCAGTTTACTAATCAAAGAGGCAATGGAATGAGCATTATAAATGCTGATACCACACATTGCTTCTTCAGCAGTAAGTGGATCCCATACAGTGATATAGCATTTCATGTGATTGATTGTTGCTTAAATCTAGGGTACTGGTGGCTAGGAACAGTTGGTGTTGTCTTTTGGATCTATCTTCTTCTCTACTGATGACCTTGATTTTGAGGTCATTGTGAGGACAGCGCAGGTTTCCTGCAGCTGCAAGAAAAAACAGCATGTCAGTGTAAATCCACTGCTCCAGTCTCTCCTTGTTACAGTTGTGGTGATGATGCATATGGTAACAGTCCAGCTTAATTGTCAAAGTATTAAAACTTTGGTGGCAAAATAGGTATGGCAATGTGCCTGCAAACAATAGAAAACAGATTATGTAGAATCCTACAGAGCAAATTAGTTTCCTATTACTGGGGTTGTGTTCATGGCCTCCCATATGCTTCTTGTTGGTGCTATACTTTGGTTGGATCCGCCAGTGTACCTGCAGTATTAACATACATGTTAGGAATTTGTTGAAAGCATTGTTTGATCTCAGATTCATGGTGTTGATCAATTGTTGTGGTCTTGGATAATATGACTGCAACACAGTGTGAGGCCATCTTCCATTTTCTTATTTGCTCTAGTGTTTCCTGCAGGGGATGGCATGTAAGTCTCCTGCTCCAATCTTCCTCCCTTTGGCAGAGTTACTTCCCTCTGTTTCCTGCCACTCTTACTCTTAGATATGGACATTGACTTTTCACTATTAACCAGCCTTCTACTTTGTGTGTCTAAATCATCAAAGCAATGGCATTCTATAGGTCCAACATCTAGAGCATAGTTTGCAATATAGTCTGCTAGTCTGTTGCCCTCCCTAAGTGTATGTGTTATTGTTGCATTGCATCTCGTCATCAAATCCTTGATTTCTGCAACAGTTTCCTCAATGGACCAAGGTATTCTTCATTCCCCCTTTATGCCCTTCAGTAACATCATTGAATCAGTATGGAGCTCTATTAGAAGGTGCTCATTGTGGACACAGAATCTCAGAGCTTCCAGTATAGCCTGTGCCTCAGCTTCTGTGTTTGTTCTTTCTTGGATCTCTTTGTTGTATGCATATATTACATCTCCCTCTTCATTTCTCAATACAAAACCAATTGAACTTCTACCTGGATTACCTTTGGGAGTGCCATCTGTGTTGACTTTAATCCACCCTTGATTAGGGAATTCCCAGATCACCTTTGTGTATTTCAAAGTGGGAGTATACTGCTCCATCATAACAATTATATCTGGCCATTTCTGAGGGATGTTTTGAATGCCTGGCTTCCTGACTTTGATGAGTAGCTATAGAGTAGAAGTGATCTGATAGATTACTCTATTGAAAGTGACTGTATCTCCATATTTGTAGTTGTTCCTTCTCTTCCACAGTTCCCATATAATCACTGAAGGTAAGGCCTGCATTATTGGTTTTAGTTGATTGACAACATCTGCATTCCAGCATTTGATCACTGCTTGGTGCAGTGTGATTCCCTCCATGTTAATTCTTGCATTACTAAGGAAGTACCTCCATACCTTACTTGCAGCATATGATGTGAAGAACATGTGCTGTTTTGTTTCTTCTTGTGGATCTGCACAGCACCAACATTTAGAAGCCATGTGGTAGCCCAATTTTTTGAAGAAGTCATCTAGTGGTATTTTGTTTCTCCATACTTTCCACATGAAGAAAGAAATCTTGAAAGGTAGCCCTTGCACCCAAATGTTTCTATAAGCATTAGAAGGATACTGCTTCTTTCTCAAGTATTCCCAAGCTGATTTAACAGTGAAGTCACCTCTGTTTTTTAACATCCATGCAGGCTTATCAAGTATATCAGTCAAGGCTGGTGGTTTGATGTTCTCCAGTATGTGTGCAGCAAGCTCATTTGGCAACATTTCTCTAATCTTCTCCTCCATCCAGTGGCCTTCATATACTACATCTTGTATGTTTTGTATGGTTTAATCACATACAAAATCAGGTGGAGTAACAAAGTATAGTGCTCCCAGTCCAGTCCAGTTTGTAAACCAGAATAAAGAAGATCCCATCTTAGGTTGCCCGAAGATTTGGTGCTCTAAAATATTTCTGCATTCAACCATTTTCCTCCATATACTTGTATTGGGTCGGACCATCTAGGTGAAGTCGGATCGGATACAATCAGGTGAAGTCGGATCGAATACCATTAAGTGAAAGCGGTCAAAGATAATATGAAGTCGGCCCCCAGCCCGAGATCAAAAAGTCAGGCATGTGGGATGGAGCGACCGAGATGAGACGATCGATATAGTCGGTCGAGAAACACTTCGTGATTGAGGACCGGCTTCGACCCGAATATCTCGCCAATCATCGGATATTTCGCCAGAATTAATTATCTCAACCATTATGGTCGTTATGCCATCATTTAAGGGTATTAAAAACAGTAATTAAGGGGGTTTTCCTTGTAATCAGTTCCCTGCTTTTATTATGACTCTTACACTTGCCTATAAAAAGGGCTGAGACCCTTCATTGAAGGGCACGAATTATTTTCTCATCATACAAGGCAGTTTACTTTTATCATTCCTTACCATCTCTACTGTTCTTCAGAACTCAATATTAAGCTCTCTATTACTGTTTGTCGAAATACTATTCCATTACATACGATTCTTCGTTAATTATCATATATTTACGGTTTGATTGCTCTATCTCTCTTATAATACTCTGATTACTCACTACAT
>MCJB01028028.1:100761-115004 GCA_002018475.1 Nicotiana obtusifolia
AGCTTTGATTCCGGTCGAGGTGGGCGAACCGAGCGTCAGATTCCAATATGCGACCGAAAAATCCAACCAAGGGGCTATGAACACTTGCCTAGAACTCTTGGATGAAAGAAGAGAAGCTGCCTTAGTTCGGATGGCAGCTCAAAAGCAAAGAATAGAGAGGTACTACAATCGTAGAACTCGACTTCGACACTTCAATACAGGGGACTTGGTGCTCAGAAGGACCACCCTCAATACTCGAGACCCTAACGAGGGGAAATTGGGACCGAACTGGGAAGGTCCCTACACTATACTGAAGATCACCGGGAAGGGATCCTACAAGCTAGGGACCTTGGACGGTAAAGAGCTGCCAAACAGCTGGAATGTGAGCCATTTGAGGAAATACTATTGTTAAGATATCTTATTTTCCCCCTTTTTATGCTTGATTTTCATTTCTTTATCGACACTAACCTATGCAGGACAAATCAACCTCGGAGAAAGGATCACCAAACGTAAAAGCTGAAAGCACGCGCTGCACTCTTTTTCCCTTCGTCCGGTTTTATCCCAATTTGGGTTTTTCGGCAAGGTTTTTAATGAGGCAGCATGTATACCGTGCTACTATGTTAAATTTTAACTACATTGACTTTGTTCACATCGATTTCGAGGGGCTGAAGTAGAAGATCGCTAGGAATCAATGTAAGGGTCAAACGGCCAAAGGAGCCGTACCCGAATAGAACGATCTGACTCGCCTCCGACCAACAAAGATGTACCATTACACCAATATTAACAAGGTCCTTTGATGCTTATATTGCGCTATCAAGCCTAAGGGCTTTTCTTTTTAGTCTTGCTATAACTGATAGTAAAGAAAGAAATGCATTGAGACTAAGGGAAATAAGACCTAACTAGGCATAATCCCGGTTTACGGCTAAGGCCGAATTCAATGAGAAATTCTTATTCGGTCAAACCGATTCGCGGCTAAGGCCAGATCAACTTAAAGGGAAATAAGACCGATATGGTCAGTCCCGGTTTACGGCTAAGGCCGAATTCAATGAGAAATTCTTATTCGGTCAAACCGATTCGCGGCTAAGGCCGGATCAACTTAAAGGGAAATAAGACCGATATGGTCAGTCCCGGTTTATGGCTAAGGCCGAATTCAATGAGAAATTCTTATTCGGTCAAACCGATTCGCGGCTAGGGCCGGATCAACTTAAAGGGAAATAAGACCGATATGGTCAATCCCGATTTACGACTAAGGCCGAATTCAATGGGAAATTCTTATTCGGTCAAACCGATTCGCGGCTAAGGCCTGATCAACTTAAAGGGAAATAAGACCGATATGGTCAATCCTGATTTTCGGCTAAGGCCGAGTTGAATGAGAAATTCTTATTCGGTCAAACCGATTCGCGGCTAAGGCCGGATCAACTTAAAGGGAAATAAGACCGATATGGTCAATCCCAATTTACGGCTAAGGCCGAACTCAATGAGAAATTCTTATTCGGTCAAACCGATTCGCGGCTAAGGCCGGATCAACTCGAAAATTCTTATTCGATCGAAGCCTGAAAAAAAAGTAGGACCTCGAATTAAAGTTAAGACCAAACTTATTTTGTAAGGGTCCAATATTTTGCTAAGACACCATCTCGATTCTTCTGAGTTCAATGGTTGAAAACGAAGCAAACGATAGCTTGATCGAACCACTATGATTAAGGCCAAGGCCGAGTCGGTTATCACTTCAAACAAGGCTAAGGCCTAGTCAAATTGTTAATGCATTTTTGGGTTTATTTCAGGGCCAAAGCTGGGTTTACTATTTACTCGGTCACAATTTATGACAAAGCAATATATTCAGATGCACAAGAGTCAAAGAAAAACAAACTTGAAAATATATTTCACAAAAGTCATCATACAAGGTGGGGCTATAACATCATCCGAACTACAACAAGCAAGGTAGCGTCAATCGGAGCCATCTTCGAATTCCTCGGGAAACATTTTTCTCCTCATTTCTTCTTCTTTTTTAGTTGCCTCTTCAATATCCGAAGACAACTCGAAGCCACGGGCTTGAAGCTCCTCGAGCACATTAAGACGAGTCTGGCATTGGGTATATTCAGTTAGTGCCATCGATTGTTGTTGGGCCACCTCCGCATCGGCTCTATACTGAGCTATCAAATCATCTGCTTTGGCTTTATTGGCGGCGTTTTCCAACTTTGCTTCCTGAGGCCGGTTAGTCAGGGCCGACCATTCTAGCTTGGATGATTCAACTTGAGCATGATAAAACTCTTTGTCCTTGGTCAAGGTCTTGATTGTTTCCTGAGCTATCGAGACCAGTTCCTGGAGGGATGTTGTCTCAGCGGTTAAAAGCTCAGTCTTAATTCTCCAGCTGCTTGCCTCGGCCTTGGCCTCACTTAGCTCGGATCGAAGCTGATCTAACCGGGTGTCCATTTGTTTCAACCGTTCAATGCAAGAGGCACGTTCTTTTCTTGCGCCCGACAAATCAGTCCGGAGTTTTGCCAGTTCGTTCTCAAGCCGACTGCGTCACTCCCACTCTAGTTCCATTCCTTCTTTGATGGGAAGGAACACTTCATGGTTAAGCACCGAAGACTGTGAAAATTTCAAATAAAAGATTTTCAGTTTGGAAGTAAGAGTTAAAATGCTTAGTATAATCGAAAGGGAATAGAAGGATCCTTACTTTGTTCAGTGCTTGCTGGGATTCGTTAAGCAGGCAAGCCCAGTCCACGGCGTTCATGGCAATTCGATCCTCTTCAGTTACCAAACCGTGGAGATAGCTTGTTATGCCTACCGGTGGGCCCAATGCTCGGGCATCTTCGGGCATAGCAAGGGTTATCACCCGACTTCTTTCCGGATTCAAACTCAGTGCGGGAAATTTATCCACCACTTGATACCGGCTGGAGACGCACTTGATTCTGCCGGAGGACTCCTTCGAGAGATCTCGAGGCCGAAAGTATCGGCCGATGGCACCCCATCAAAGAATTCTTCAAGGTTTCCCGCTGTGACCGGTACCTTGCCCGGCCTACGAATTCCAGCGTCCCGGGACGTCTCCGAGAAGGATGGGGAATGCACCATTTCGGGAATATCCGAAGGCCTTTGCGCCGAACTTTGCACACCGGCTCGACCTTCGGTTCTTGCCTTCTTTTCGACGCCGATCTCAGGGGAGGTACCCGTTCCCTCCGCTGTAGGCCCGGGGACTTCCCGAGGGCTTTTATCATGTTTAGGACTCCCTGCCCCATCGGAGTCCTCACTTATTTTGGCAGCGGCATCGGGGGTTGTGGGCTTCCGAGCCGCCATTTTCTTCCTCTTCTTTTTCTCGGGCTCGGCATGATCAGGGGCCTTTGTTCTTTTATTTCCTCCCTCCTTCATCGATGCGGGAAGGGAACAAGGAGCCGTCCCGCTAACAGCTGCCGACCTCAACTCGGCATCTTTTGAAAGGCCTATAATACGTGAGTTATAAAACGTGAATATCGGTATCGGTCGTTCTTGGAAATACCAATAAAAAATAAAGCTTACCATGGTTCTTAGTCTCCCAGAGGCCTTTCGATATCTCCCTCCAAGCCCGTTCAGAATATGATCTTTGGGCCACGATTTTTCTGACCCAATCCTTAAGGTCATTGATCCCGGTCGGTGATTGACGAACGGCTGCACAAAATGGTATAACGTGTTATACGACGGGAATCGATAATGCGAAGGTCAAATAGAAGAATACTTACGTGTCAGGTTCCACTTCTCGGGAAATGGCATGCTATCAGCAGGGATCAGATCGGAGGTCTTAATCCGAACGTATCGGCTCATCCAACCTCGGTCCCTGTCTTCATCTATGCTCGAAAATAGGGCCTTACTGGCCCGACGAGCTAACTTGATCAGTCCCCCTCGGAACATTCGGGGACTGTACAACCTGAGTAGATGATCGAGGGTAAAAGGATGCCCCCCCTCGACCTTATCTATAAAGAAACGAAAAAGGTAAATTATACGCCATACGGAGGGATGTATTTGAGCTAGAGTAACTTGATACCTCCTACAAAATTCCACAATCATAGGATCTACAGGCCCTAATGTGAATGGATAAGTGTATAAACTAATATATCCCTCTACGTATGTGGTTATGGACTCGTTAGGGGAAGGTATTATTACTTCTTTGTCATCCCAATGACAATCGGCCTTAACCCTTTCAAGGTGTCGTGGGGTGATGGAACTAATATAATCTGAAACCTGTTCACCCCGACCGGGTACAGAAGACGGCTTCTCGACTTTAAAGTCAGTACCTATATAACATCCCGTTGGTATGAAGGCCTTCAATGGAGGTTCCGCAGAAGGCTCTTCAATACCGATGGGCTCAGCCTCTTCAACAGGCTGAGCAGGGGACGATTGTCTTTGGGGAACGAACTTAGATGTTTTAGCCATAGGAGTAGAAGGAAGTAGAAGGATTCAGAAAGTTTTGCAATGAAGAAGATGAACAGTCTACTCCGAGGAGATTCGATAGAGACAAAGTGAGTTAATGTGTAAAGACAGAATTAGTTAATATGAGAAGACAAAGTAAGTTAATACGTGAAGAAAAATGGACCAACCTAAAGGAGAACGAAGTATTTATACTTTTTCAAAAAGCGGTGACACAAAGCACGAGGTATGCGGCATTAAATGCGCGTATTTAATGCAATGGAAAAGTACTAGGTTCTGCAAAAAGGTGGGTAATGATTGCCTACATCGGCTGCTGTGCGCGTCACTGCGCTGCCACCATATATAGAATCTTTGTGGGGATAAGCGATTTTGACAGATGAGTTTCCGCGACACGTTATGTGGTAGTATCGATCGCCTGGTTGATAAGCCCTAGGATAATAGCTCATATCATTTTTTTTCCTTACTCTCCAATAAATGAGGGGACTATCTGCATTGGGTCAGACCATCTAGGTGAAGTCGGATCGGATACAATCAGGTGAAGTCCGATCGAATACCATTAAGTGAAAGCGGTCAAAGATAATATGAAGTCAGCCCCCCAGCCCGAGATCAAAAAGTCAGGCACGTGGGATGGAGCGACCGAGATGAGACGATCGATATAGTCGGTCGAGAAACACTTCGTGATTGAGGACCGGCTTCGACCCGAATATCTCGCCAATCATCGGATATTTCGCCAGAATTAATTATCTCAACCATTATGGCCGTTATGCCATCATTTAAGGGTATTAAAAATAGTAATTAAGGGGGTTTTCCTTGTAATCAGTTCCCTGCTTTTATTATGACTCTTACACTTGCCGATAAAAAGGGCTGAGACCCTTCATTGAAGGGCACGAATTATTTTCTCATCATACAAGGCAGTTTACTTTTATCATTCCTTACCATCTCTACTGTTCTCTCTATTACTGTTTGTCAAAATACTATTCCATTACATACGATTCTTCGTTAATTATCATATATTTACGGTTTGATTGCTCTATCTCTCTTATAATACTCTGATTACTTACTACATACTTTTATTTGGTATCAAACTAATTTACGGATCCTTAGCTCTACGAACAAATTCAATTGTTATCCGATTTTAAGGGTAAACAATACTACAATACTTCTGACTCATGAATGAGCTCCATAGACTTGGTTTTGTCCTGAAATTCCACCATAACTTACAAAACAACGCTGTAGACATGTCATGTAGAGACCTGAATCCTACACCTCCTTTCTCAGATGGTAAGCACAAGGTGTTCCATGATGCCCAGTGTCTGCTTGGGCTTCCAACAGAATTGCACCAGAAGAATTGAGCAATTATCTTATGTAGCTTGTTGATTACACAGGCAGAGGGGTTTACTGCAGAAAGGAGGTGTATTGGCATGCTTTGTAGAACATGTGTTATAAGCACTTCCCTTCCCCTTGTAGACAGTAGTTTTCCTTTCCATGCTTGAAGCTTGTCCATCACCTTTTGTATGAGGCCTTGATAGTAGCTCATCTTTCTTCTATGGGAGAAAACTGGACATCCTAGGTAAGTCTTGTCTATGGATACCTGTGATCCTTTGCACTTTGTTGACTACCTGTGAAAATTTGCTCTTGTTTATCAATTAACCAGAGGCACTTTTATATGCAGTCAGTACCTCCATTATCAGCTGCAGTGAAGTAGCATCTGAAGAAGAGAAGATGATAGTATCATCTGCATATGCTAAATGGTTTATCTTGGGACTCCATTTAGGCAATCCAAATCCACAAAAATACAGATTGGAGTATAGAGCATGAGTCCTCTAGACATAGCCTTTGCTGCCAGTATAAACAGGGCAGGTGACAGAGGGTCACCTTGCTTGACTCCCCTTGTGGATTTAAAGAAACCATGTGGCTCTCCATTGATCAGTACAGAGTACCAATTGTTTGCCGCAATCCCATGTATCAAGCCAATGAATCTCTCTTCAAATCCCATATTCCTCAAAATCTTTGTCAAGAAGAGCCATGAAAATCTATCATATGCTTTTGTCATATCCAGTTTGAGTACCACATTTGGACCTGCTTTAGTTCTCAAACGAATGTTTGTTATAATTTCTTGAGTTAACAATACATTTTCCATTATACTTTTGCTTTTTACAAAACCAGCTTGTTCTTCAGAGATTAGCTTTGGTAAGATGTTTACCATTCTGTCATGGATTACTCTGGAGAAGATTTTATTGCTGAAGTTATTGAGACTAATTGGTCTCATATCTAAAAAGGTTAGTACCTCCTTCTTTTTTGGCAATAGCATCAGGTTTGTGTGTATTATGCACTTGGGGAGAGTATGTCCATTGAAGATTTCTTTTACCATATCAACTATGTAATTATCAATTATGTCCCAGCATGATTGGTAGAAACACCCAGTGAAACCATCAGGTCCACCAGCACTTTCTGCATTAAGCCCAAACACTGTTTGCTTGATTTCCTCCTTTGTTGGTTGCTGCATTAATAGGGTGTTATCTGTGCTTTCCACCAATGTAGGAACATGCTCCAGGATTCTAAATGTTTTAGGGATGGTTTCCTCATGGAACTGTGCTTTGAAGTAGTTAACTACTTCCTTTGCTATTTCTTCACTATCTTCCAATCATGTACCCTGATTGTTCTGTATTTTTTTCAACTGTAACCTCTTCCTTCTGCCATTCACCTGTGCGTGAAAGAACTTTGTGTTTCTATCTCCATCTTTGAACCATGTCATGCCAGCTTTTTGCTTTCGGAATTCCTCCTCTAGGGTCAGATATCTGATTAAGTTAGCCTATACCTTTTGCAATCTTGCTCTATTCTGGACAGTAGGTTGTAATTCAAACTATGTTTCATGTACTTTGACCACATCCTCCAAGCTTGCTATCTTTTGAAAGATGTCTCCATATGTTGCTCTGCTCCATGTTGATAAGGCTCTTTTCAACTTCTTCAATTTGTGATTAAATAGAAGGAAAGGATCCCCTATGAAGTCTGCTTTCCAGTGTTCTTCTACCACATCTTTGAAAGAGTGGTGCTTTATCCAGAAATTGAGGAATATGAAAGCTTTCTTTGTAGGTATAGCATTTTGGTTACAAGTTAGTAGCATGGGGCAGTGATCTGAGCCTATCTTTGGCCAATGAGTGACTTCAAGTTGTGGCAGCCATTGTTGGAGTGCACAGTTAGCTAGGCATCTGTCCAGCCTTTTGAATATGCAATCTTCCTCAGCTCTTCCATTCCACCATGTGTATATGCTCCCTTTAAAACCAAGGTTAGAAAGGTTACAAGTATTGATGCAGTGTCTAAAGTCTTCAACTTCATTGAGGGATACTGGAAGTCTACCAAATTTTTCTTCCTATTCCCATATCACGTTAAAGTCTCCTCCTACAAGCCAAGGCAGTGACATATCTCTAGCAATATTATACAAACTATCCCACAGCTCAATTCTTTCAATAGCATTACATTTTGCATATACAAAAGTGACAATTAATGAAGATTGTGACTCCATGCTTGTCAGCTGTAGTGTTAGCTGATGTTCCATGTCATTTATTATGTCTACTTCATGATCATCATCCACAAAAACCTATATCTTGTTTGACACGTTGGCATAACACTTAGGCATCCCAATCTTCCTTCTGTACCTCTCCAATTTTTTGGCTTTCTGCATAGGCTCCATAATCCCAATGAACTGAAAGTGGTACTGTCTGTGCATATTGATTAGCCTCTCAAAGGCTTTCTTAGTATTGACTGACGTCACATTCCAAAGGATTCCTTTCATGATTGAGTGTGGGATTTAGATAGGATCCTCCTGGTTTGGACCCCTGGCACTTCATTTTGATTGTCCTTGACCTGCTTTTTCTTGCCCCTTTTGGCTGATTTCCTTGCATCCATGAACTTTGATGATATGTTTGCTTGTCTTGCCACATTGATGAGGTTTTGAGTAGTGGATTCCTCATCAAGATCTCTTCCTATTTCTGCTGTATGCTTGTCCTTTGTTGGCAGTGTCTTCCTGTGAGTTAGCAGCTACCTCCACATTGTTCTGTGTATTCCAGTATTCATCAGGTGGATTGATCATTTTTTCAGTGAGCTTTATGCTCTCAATTAGCCTATCTGTAGGTTGGCTATCAGCTTCTTTTCCTCCAGAATTCTGAACAGTAGGACCCTTAGGCTTTGGCTTTGTAAGAATGTTGGGCAAACTCACTTCCAATGTTGTGATCTCCTTGTTGGTTTTTGTAACATCCTTGTCATTATTTTTGATTTGAGGATCTTCCATTGTGCCTTGTTGCTTTGCCTTGCCATTTACATTTTGTACATCTAGTTCCTCTTCCTCATCAGTTGAAACTTCATCACTTCCCATGCCATCTGGTGCTGTTTCTTATTCTGATCCTTCTTCTACTTGTTCACTCCATAGCTTGCCTTCACTGAGTTGAATTCTCTCAGCCTCATTCACCTCTGGTATCATAATGTTAAAAGATTGTGAGGGAATCTCTTGGCATGATTGATTTGTTGTGACATTGTTGATAAATGCTCTGTTGACCCAATGTCCTGTTGATTCTTTGATTTCATTAGCTAGTGCTTTGTTTCCACTTCCATTTCCCTCTGCTTGTGTCTTAGTAATCTGTAGTGGCTTGCTAGTACCTGGAGTTGAAGTTAGTTGTGCTGCCGTTGAGGCATGTTTACTTCCTCCGACTGCTTCTTCAACTACAATTAGTTGATTTTTATCTTCATTAGCTCTGGTTTGCTCCATTTCCAGTACCGCAAACTTATTGTTTGTCTTAACTTTCTGAAAAACTGTGTTTTGCTGGCTTTGACTCCAACCTCCATTTGAATTGATCTGCTACTTGCTTGTCTTTGCTTTGTGCTCGATTAACTTCTTTCTATTGTAAACCAGTGTTGCCAACTACTTTATCACTTGATAGGATCATTAGAGGTGCTGCTTCCTTTGCTTTTTCCTTAGATTTCTGCTTCTCAACAGAGCTGTCATTTAGCAATTCAGGATGAAATTTCCAACATTCTAACATATCATGGCCTTGCAACTTTGCAACTGTTTACAGTATTTGGGTATGAAATCATACTGAATTTTAACCCATTCAGTTCTTAGCTCCCTGTAGCTTCATTCTCAATATCAATACGAACTTTCTTTGGTAGTTCAGTTAACAAATCGACTAATACCTTGACTCTTGCACAGCTTGGACGAGTCTTGTTGATTGTTGCCGTGTCTAAATGCAATGGGTTTTCAACTGCTAAAGCTAAAGAAAAGAGGCATTCTTTAACAAAATAAGTAGGCAGCAGAATAGGAAATGAAATCCAAGCCATTGCTTTAGACGTTTCTTCTCCTTCTTTGAATTTGGCATCATAGATCAATGTCCTCATCTGATACTCGTATCCATCTTTTGCTTTCAGATAATATACTGCCTTCGATGTAAAATTGATGAAGTCTTGCCATAGCGTCAATCGAATTAACACATGCCTATCTCTGAGCAATCTAATATTACAATCACCCTTAATCCCACACTGAGCAGGGATTAATCTTCGCAGCTCTTGAATATCGGGCCAACCATAAGAGAACTTACCAATTACCGCATATTGAAGACCTTCGATTATGTTCATTCGATCAATTTTAGCCTCTGTAAACTTGACAAAAGGATGGCCTTGCAAGAAGGTTTCTCTTTTGAATGGATTGGCTCAACTCGAACTGTCAAATTAGGGTTCACTATTGAGGGCGAGTTTAGAGTCGAAGGTCGAAGGATACGACTGTAATCGAGGGGTTGTGGAGTGGTTGTAGTTGTGGTGGGAGGTTGGGAAGTGATAGGAGGAGGTTCACCAGCCAGCATAGCACCGGCCGGCGTTGCCATGGCTGTGCGAGAGAGCTCGTGATTGAAATTGCCTCCCAGTCGCCTCTTATCGCCTAAATCGCCAGAGCTTTTTGCCTAATCATTATTTTTTTCAAAGGATTTAGTTTTTACTAAGGCAATGTTTTTTTTATTTGTAAACTATGGATGTTAGTTTTTCTTTTCCCTAAGGGGTTGTATAAGCAATATAGTGACTTATACCATGATCGTATAGAGATACTAATGAAATTCTCTAAGGGCTTGTGTAACCAATATAGTGACTTATACTATGGTCGTACAATGATAATAATGAGATGTTAATGCAATACTTGTAATTAATTTTATATAAGAAATTCTGATATTATTAATTTGATATTCGATTGTTTTTATGTATTATAAATTTTAAATATTTAATATTACACAACCAAAAAATTATATATTTATTGTGGTCTATATATCACTTTTAGGACCAGATTTTTGGTCCCTATAAACATTAGAGACCAATTGATACCTTGTGCTTAAGGTGTTCAGGGACTAATAATATTATTTCTAGAATGTGTTTCTAGGAAACAGATGGTTGCCGGTCCTTAAAACATTTTAGGGACCAGTGAAAAAAACTTGTCGTTATTGAGCTTTGGCGGCGGAGGCAATAAGGACGGGTCGCAACCAGATTTCTCCAGTCGCTATTGATGTTTAGAGACCAGAAATAGAATTTTAGGGACTAGATTTCTCTTCGTTAAAGGCCAGTTTTCTTGTAATGTCCGATTCCGACTAGGAAATGGAACTACTCCATGATTCACTTACCTTATTCGTATTATCTCACTATTATTCACATGTTTGAAGTATTACTTAAGTACTTGCCTGATTTTGGATTACTATCTTTCAAGATCGGGCCAGACTGAATTCAATCTATGTGATTTGGATGATATTTCGTCTATATACATGTGAAAGGGGACGATTCTTGCATTCACCCACCGATTTACAATCAAGAAACCCTAGTTAGGGTTTGAAAATCGATTTCTTTCCTTTGCCGGGTGTTCTACTATTTGCATGCGATATTTTCTTTTCCCTGGTTGTATCCACTTGATTTTTTTCCTTACATGATCGCATGATTAAGCACTATATAAACCCTTCCCCAATTTTCCCTTGGGACGGACCTGAATCACGGCTCTCTTTCACTCACTTATTCTATTGCGCTCTAGTTTTATCTGAAGTTATTATGTTCTTGGCTGGCTGAAAGCCAAGGCCACCATGATTGGCTCATTAACCTCCTCCTGTACACTTCTCAGAGCACTTTAGAAGCTCTTATGAACTCTGAAGCACTGGATTTGGGGTCCTTACTGTTCTCTCTTGACTGCTGCTATTTGAGTCGTCGCTGAAGCTCTAATCTTTCGCATTTCTTTGCTCAATAACTTGCAATTTGTTAGTGTTCTTGACCTTTGAAATTTTTATTCTTTGTCTACTTGTGTGTGGTTAGTGTGCCAACATTGTTTGAACCTTTATGGAAAAACATGATTTAGTTTCCCTGTTGTTTGTGAATTCTAATGTTATATTGTCTTTGCATGTTTCGTTGTTATTTTATTGTTCAAATGTTGTTCTGCCATTTCATGCTCATTAGTATCAAATTTGCTTAAGTATAAGACCTTTAAGACAAACCTCGGCACATGTATTTTATTCTCACCATGTGCAACTGACTCAGATGCTTTCTGGCCTTCTTGTAATTAAGGGTTTGCATGCTAGTTAATCTTTGGCACTTATGTTGGCCCTGAACTTGTCTGCTTATTATTTCTCCTATACCGAGTTTATAGTTATGCCTTGCCTGGATTTTTATGTTGAGACCTTTCTTGTGAGGCTAATATCTGCTCAGAATTTGTCTGAACATGTTTACTTTAAGAGGCTCTTTCTAAGTCCTTGTGTGCATTGCTACCAGTCAGTTTCTTAGAATCAATCCTTAACTATACCTGTCTTAGATTTTTATGCTGAACCATTACCTGTGGGAATTGCCATCTGTTATTAGAATTGGACGATGATTTGTTTGCCCTGAGTTTCATACTAATCTTCCCTGTAAGAATTTCTATTCGACTATATGATCAGTTTGACCATGTCTTGTTTAGGTTTCCATGTATGAATTGCTACTTGTATTCTATTCTGAGTTAGCTCCTGATCATACTTTGCTTTTAGTCTTTCATGTTGAGTACCTTTCTTGTGAGAATTTCTATTTGAAGTAGTTCATGACCATGTTCTATCTTAGATGTTTCATGTTAAGACTCCCATGTATGAACTTCTACTTAGTTATCTCATCTGAACAAGTTCTGGACCATCTTTGCCCTGAACTTTTGTTGTCGTGTTTCTTGCGATCAAATCCTGACTATTCTAGGGTGTCTATTATTTCTTTAAATTAATTTCATGAACATGTAACCTATTTGGTGTGTGTATTTTCCTTGACTTATGGGTTCTACGTAACCCTCCATGTTATAGGAACTATCTGTTGAGATTTTTATAAAGCTAACAAGTTAAAGGTTGTTCTGCTCTTACCCATGTACTCATCTACCTCTTAAGTATCATATCTTACGATGTTGTTTAAGATCCTAGCTTCTTTGTTAGTTATGACACTAAGATCTTATTTTTGTGTATGTGCCCTTGCTTAAATTAGAGTTTGCCCAAATAACATAGATCGTCACCAGTTTCCTTTGTGCTTTTGATAATAATAATGGGTAGACAAAGTAGTTTCTCCTATCGTTTGGGCCTGATCTGCTAGGCTAGGTTTGGTATTTGGGTTTGAAGTACACTACTAGCACCTGGAGTTTAGGGCCTGCCGTCCGTGAGAAGCTTTAGCCTATTTGAAGGCCCAGATCTGTCCCTAGGTTATTCTATATTGTAACTGAGATTGCTACTCTTCTATTTAGGCCTGTAATAACTTGTAAAAGATAGATGATGGGTAAATTAGTTAAAGGGGTTGGGTATTTTTATTTTCACATAAAAGGATAGAAAATATGCCTATAGGGTCCAAATAATCTTACTTGCTACTTGTTTTCCATATTCTAATTCTGTGTACTACCTGCTAATAGATAGCATGCCAATAGGACCCTCAACTTTTCATAATCGCTTAGAAATCATGATTTAGGACCTTAAGTAACTATTTAATTCAATGCTACAATTTTGATTTATAACTTGTTTGAGAGACATGCCTATAGCGCAAACTTCGTGTTAACTTGTTTGAATACTTGCCTTTCCACTTAGAAATCATGTATCAGGATTTACACTTAGCTATCATTCCTATAGGATTCTATTGAAGCTGCCTCTGCTAATATACCCTTCAACAGTGTCCTCCACACTTTCCCGCCTAGAGATCATTACTATAGGGTCCGTAAATGAGAATTTGCATCACTCAACTGCTGATTTGCCTAAAAACAGTCTAAACGCGATCGTCTAGAAATCCTGTCTATAGGACTTAGCAATGAAGTCTGTTTGTTTCCTTATCCATGTATGAATTTAAGCCTGATTAATTATAAATGATCGTCCACGAATTCATACAGAGACCATGCCTTAGGCTTAATTAATTCAAAACACAAATGTTCGTCTTAGAAGAGCATTTCACATGTCCATTCTGCTACTACCAATCGTGTTGTTTGACAATTGCTCGACGTGCATATGAATCTATTTGTGGAGGTAAACATGAGCCCCTTTGTACTAATCATTTCCTTATATGAATTCCTTTTTTTTTATATTACGTGACGCCTAGTCTTTTAATTTTGAGCAGCCTAGATTGAGTCTATAACTACCTACGTAGAGGTCCAATCCTCCTGGACCAAAAGCATGGGATGGATAGGCACAAGTAGGGCACGACTTAGAATTGAATTAGTGGGATTTAGGTTAACAACTTAAAGATAGTAATCGGGTACCTGGAGATGATAGTATGTGCCCGCTGGATAATATGAGTAACCCTTGTACTTATAAGGGTAAGTATTATTTTATTGCACGGGATGATTCTTTAGGCTTACAAATTTACCCCCCCCCCCC
>MCJB01028028.1:115024-139809 GCA_002018475.1 Nicotiana obtusifolia
AATTTTCCCCCCCCCCCCATTGTGCCTAATTATTCCATGTACATTAGTTTGTGGGAACCTATATTTAACTATGTTATACCTTGTAGCCTCCAAATAGTTTTACCAGTTAGTTTATTTGTAAATGAAGTCTACTCTCCCAAATTATTTCATTACATTATTTGTGCATTATTTTTCGACTAATTATCCCATTTCACTTAAGATAACTAATTGCTTACCCAGACCTTTGTTCCTTTATTAAATAATGAATTCATTTGCATGCTCACTTAGGATGGTTAACTATAATTTGGTAAATCCCAGATAGCTTTAAAATTTAATCGGGAACCACAGTTGTGGACCTCAAAGAGTACCTAACACCTTCTCTTTGAGGTAATATGTGCCCTTACCGATCTTTGATGGTCTAGACTAGTCAAACCAGAGTCATTTGCACATAGGTGCCTAACGCACCTTTAAAATTGTTAGGTGGCGACTCTTTTATTTTAGTACTCATTTAACAGAGTTTTCACATGTCAAAACCCACTTTCGCGAGAAAATGGGGCGCGACAGCATGGACTTGCACAAATGAAATACCACTTGTTCATCACCAACACGGAAAGTGAGTTCCCCGGCTTCAACATCACAAAGGGCCTTACTCGTAGCAAGGAAAGGCCTCTGAATAATGATAAGCACTTCAGAATCAAACTCACAATCTAGAATCACAAAGTCCGATGGAAGAATAAATTTGTCAACTCAAACGAATACATCCTCAATCACTCCCAACGATCTCTTCATTGTGCGGTCGACCATTTGCAACCTCATATATGTGGGTCTTAGTTTCCCAATCCCTAAAGCTTTGAACACTGAATAGGGCATCAAATTGATACTCGCCCCAATATCACAAAGAGTTTTAAAAAAATCGGCACTTCCAATAGTACAAGTAATTGTGAAAGCACCGGGATCGTCCAACATAGGAGCCATGGAACGAACAATTGCACTTACTCGATGAGTGACCTTGATTTTTTCAAAGTTCATCGACCTCTTCTTGGTCACAAGATCTTTCATAAACTTGGCATAACCGGGCATTTGTTCTATAGCTTCCAAAAATGACACATTAATAGAGAGACCTTTCATCATTTGAATGAACTTCTTGAATTGATTCTCACTATTTAGCTTAGAGATCATTTGAGGGTACGGAGTGGAGGCTTTGGAAAGGGTGCCTTAGCCTTTTTCACCACCAAATCTAGTATGTCAATGACGTGTTCCCTAGACGAGCTCACCTCTTCTCGGGTCTCCTCCACACTATTATCAATATCAATCTGAACATCATCTTGTACTTGAACATCATCTTGTGGGATTTACTCCTCTTGGATCATTTTGTCATCATCCAAAAGTTGCTTTTCAATTGAGATGGGTGCATTCCCTCCTCTTCCACTTCTTGTGATAATCGCCATAACATTCCCCATATTGTTACCACCCTTTGAGTTCACCATCATATCACTTGGTAATGCACCCTTAGGACAAGTATTAAGATCTTGAGAGATTTTCCCCATTTGAACTTCAAGATTACGGATTGATGTGGTATGTAAGGCAAGTTGGGCATCCAAATCCTCGTTCTCTTTCATCATTTGCTTGAACACGTTCTCAATACGAACCATCTCATTGCTTGAAGAACTTGAACTGTGGGAAGGATAAGGAGGTGGGTTGCTCGGTTATTAGTACATTAGGTGTCTTTGAAAACCCGAACTCCGATTTGCATGATTGTTGTTGTTCCCCCAATTTCCTTGATTGCTACCTCCCCAATTCCCATGGTTGCTGTTGTTGTTATGCCAATTTCCTTGATTGTTAGAACCCCAATTTCCTTGGTTGTTTTGGTAATGCCATTGGTTTTGATTGGAGCCTTGAAAATTGCTCTGTTGCCCGTGGTAATTGTTCACAAATTTTGCCTCTTCTTCTTTATCATGTGCATAAGTCTCCACCCGGGATTGAACTTGTAGACTGTTAGTCCTCTTCTAATTGGCTAAGACACTCACCCCTTCCATAGCATGAACTTGCTTAGGAACTTGAGTTTGATGAAGTTGAGCCTTAGTGAGTTGTGTCATAGTTGTGGTCAATTCTGAAATAGCTTGCTCGTGGTCTTAAAACTCTTTATGAAGATGAATCATGTTAGGATCACCTTCGGGAACATTAGCTCGGGATTGCCAAGCTGAAGAAGTTTCCACCATCTCATCGAAAATCCCACATGCCTTCCCATAAGGTGTTGTCATGAAATTGCCTCCGGCCAATTGATTGACCATACATTGATTTGTGGAATTAATACCACGGTAGAAAATTTGTTGGATCATGTTGTCGATCATATTATTGTATCGGGCACTCCTCCACCATAGTTTGATACTACTCCCAAATCTCATGCAAAGGTTCATTGGGCTCTTGCTTGAAAGACAATATTTCATCCCGTAGAGTTGCCATATGCCTGGGGGAGAAGAACTTTGAAATAAACTTTCGCCGCCAATTCATCCCATGCATGAATAGAATTATTAGGCACGTGTTCCAACCAATCCAAGGCCTTACCCCTTAGAGAGAAGGGAAAAATCCTTAACCGCAAAGCATCTTCCAAGATATTTGTTTATTTTCTCCCCCAACACGTATCCACAAAACTTTTCAAATGCTTGTAAGCATTTTGATATGGTGCCCTAGTGAAATAACCTCGTTGCTCGAGCAAAGTGAGCATCACATTGGTAATTTGTGCAAGGGGGACTATCGCACTTGCATACCCTTCATTTGGCAAAATCTGGTGTTGCACCGCTTGTAGTTGTGGAGGTGGTGGAGGTGGTGGCACATTGTCTTGTTGCCCATGGCCTCGGCGGTTTTGTTGTGGAGCTTGAGGCATTTCATCAAGTTGCTCCTCTTCGCCATCCACCTATCCCAATGGAATGTATCCAAGTTTGTTGTTCGCCATTTGGAACCTATAATAACTTTAACAAGTTAGAGTCACCAAAGTAAAAGAAGATACTTCAAGAAACAAACTCAAGAATATAGCTAACATTGTAAACTCCCCGGCAACGGCGTAAAAACTTGATCACGTCCAATTCACACCCCAATTAAGAGAATATGAAACCGTCATTACAATAATAAAACCCAATGTGAGTCGGGGACAAATCCATAAGTAGTTTAGAGTGTGTGTTAAGTTAATACTCAAGAGAGAAACTCAAAATAACTAGATTTGACTTCCATATAAAAATGTGTGTCAATTTTGCTAAATTAAACTATTCATGATTTTGACTAGCTAGTAAACAAGTGATGATTGAATAATTTTGAGGTTTTATCAAATAGAGAAAAGCCTGGGGTTGTAACCTTAACCTAGGTGTAAACCTAATGGGTAGAGTAAATCTATTCTTGCTTGGTAGATCGGGGTTTGATATGACTCTCAATACACAAGTACTCACTCAATACCTCTTGGTTAAAGAATGATTATTTCCAAATTGGCTCTCTCAAGTCCAAATGGGTAGCAATCAAAACAATTGAATATGGGTCCAAGTTAGGTTATCCCTATCTCTAGTTCAAATCCTTTAATTAAACTAATCGATGCTTCAGCTAGTTCGAATTTCTTGTTAGCCAAGTTTTCCTAGTCTTTCTCAAGTAAGACCAAAGTCAAATATGCATGAATCAGTGTTTGCAACCATTAATTCTATTTTTAAAGCATAAACAAAGCTAAATAACATTAACACAATCAATAGCAAACATTAATATTAAGCACCCATAAGTTTTACAGGGTCGGATCACAACCCTAGAGAAAATTAGTCATAACAATGGACATAAAAAAATTGAAAGAAGAAGAAATTAAATACACAAGATAAATCAAAATGAAATGGTAATTGATCCTCTCTAATTGTAGCTCAAAGATTCCCCAAATAGCTAAAAATAACTACCAGCTGCTGCTACAATACAAAAAGATGTCCTAAAAGTATTTCACGTCTACTTATAGTGCTTTGAAAATTCTAACAAAAATAACCTTCGGAGGGTTCTGCGGCTGGAATATAACATCTGTGGTCCGCACTTTACTGGGTTACTACTGCAGGTGCTTTCAGTTAAAGGAGTTCTGGCCGCACTTTAATTGTTGCAGGCTGAACTTTGAGGGGGCTTCAGACTTGTTCGACTGGACCATCTCTAATCTTTCAGGCTTTGTCAGTACGAACTTATTTTGCGGACCAAGTACGACCGTAATTTTTAGTGTGCGGACCACACTTCAGCCAAAAATTCCCGAAGCTACAATTCTTCTTCTGCGGCCGCATTTCATATTCTGCGAACCGGACTTGTTTTTGTGGACGTAGATGAAATTCTGCGGACCGCATTTCATCGCACTTTTCCTCTTTATTGAACTTGGATGGCACATCACCTTTTTGAGTTATATTTCTTCATTGAGCTCACATTCTCCAGTACACCTGCAATTCAACCATCTTTATTAGATTTGGAGACAAAAATTAGCACTTTGGACTAAAAACTATAGCAAGAAGGTACTAATAAGTGGTCAAAAGGTACACTTATCAATTCTCGCGACTTTATCTTCGAGGTTAGTTATGATACTTACAGAGTACATAGGTTTGATTGTACTCATACTACACTATGCGCTTAATTGTGCAAATCCAAGTATTGGACCTAGCTGAGAGCTTTTTAGGATTGTTGTTGAGTTGACGAGAGATGAGGTAGAGCTATACTCACTCTACAGTCCTTGGCGTCTCTTTCCATTTATGTACTTTTTTTGTCCAAGTATATTTTTTACATATTATCATACTTGTATTCCTAGTGTAGAACTCATGACTCTATATTGCTAGTTCTAGGGAACTTATTGTATCAACACAGTCTTATTATTTGGATTTTACACTTGTATTAGTTCGTAATTTATTATCTTGAATCATTATTGTTATTCTTGGCTTGCCTATCAAGTGATTTAGGCGCCATCACGAAGGTGGTTTTGGATCGTGTCAAGTTGGTATTAGAGCCCTAGGCTCATAGGTTCTACGAGTCATGAGCAAGTTTAGTAGAGTCTTATGAATTGGTACGAAGATGTCTGTACTTATTTTTGAGATGCTATTGGACTGTTAGGAAAACTTCTCTTTCTTTCGTTCCATATCGTGCTGATTTGCTTAATCTAAATTTGAATCTTTTCTCTTCTATCATCTTAAATATGGTGAGGACACAATCTGCCAGATCAGCTGAGCAGGCACCAGTGCCTCCGGTCAGGTCCGAGGGGCCTAGGTGGGGCACGCACTGTAGCTAGAGCAGCAGGTGTGAAGCTGCCAGTTGCTCCAGTAGAGGAGCAGGTGTTGGATTTTGTTGATCCGACAGTACCTATTGCTATGCCTAGTCATTAGGAGACTTTGGCTCAGATTCTGAGTGGATATTCATGGTTGGACAAATCAGGTATGATACCAGTTGCACCAGCTACCTCATAGGCCGGGGGAGGAGCCCAGACTCCTGCCGCCTGTATACCTGAGCAGCTAGCTCAGGGTTATCAGACACTGGGGGTTGCACCAGCTACCTCCCAAGCTGGGGGAGGAGCCAAGACTCATGCCGCCGGTATAACTAAGCAGCTAGCTCAGGGTTATCAGACACCAGGGGTTCTCTCAGTGCAACCAGTCATTGCAGCCCAGACCAAGATTAGACCATCCTTGATTGTCGAGAAGCAGAAGAGGTTGGAGAGATTCCAGAGACTTCTTCCTCCACAGTTTAATGGAGGAGATTCTGAGGATGTACAGGGCTTCCTCGATCAGTGCCAGCAGATTCTATGCACTTTGGGTCTTTTAGACTCAAATGGAGTTGACTTCACTAATTTCCAACTATCAGGGGTAGCCTACAGGTGGCGTAAGACCTATGAGTCGGGAATGCCAGGTGACTCAACTCCACTTACATGGAATTCGTTCTCAGTTCTCTTCTTAGAGAAGTTCATTCCACAGATTCATAGAGAAGAGTTGCATATAGAGATTTTGAGAATCTACTCCATGAGGGCATGATTGTGACTCAGTATGAGATAAGGTTCACAGAGTTGGCACGTCATACAATGTTCTTGATCCCTACTAAGAGGTAAATGGTTAGGAGGTTCATTTAGGGCCTCAACTTTAGTATGTGGTATGGGATGGCCTGGGAGGCTGAGACTAATACTACTTTTCTTCAGGCTGTTGAGATTGCCAGGAACTTGGAGCAGACTCGCAAGAAGAAGAGAGAGAGGAGCGGGACTCCAAGAGGGCCCATAGTTTAGGTAGTTTCAGTGGTGCCTCATCTGGAAGTCATGGACATCACAATTGAGGTCGTCCTTTTAGCCATGTTCAGTCAGCTCAGCATGTTCATTGTGGTTCTTCAATCAGCCACAATTCATACAGTGCTCAACCGGGTCACTCATCTATTAGTGTTTGTAGCACAGAGCTTGTACCAAGCCTCGTCTGCTTAGAGGTTCACAGGCGGGTATTCGGGTTCTCAGGGTCACATGTAGGGTAAGTTGTAAGGTCAACAACCTCGATAGAGGAGAGGATGTTATGAGTGTGGGTACTTGGGGCATCTCAAGAGGGATTTCCTCGGACTTCTGAGTAGTGCACCATGCCAGGGCATCCAGTCCATGGTTCCAGTGCCAAAAGTTACACCACCCACACAGGCATCTTGGGTGGAGCTTAGTTTGCCGAGGCCATCCTAGAGTGGGAGGTCAGTCAGGTGGAGCACAGGCTCATTGCTATGCATTTCCAACCAGACCAGAGGTAGTTTTTTGAGATATCGTGACTACATGTATTTTTTTAGTGTGCCACAAGGATACTTCAGTGTTATTTGACCCTGGTTCTACTTATTCTTATGTATCATAATACTTTTCTTATTACTTGGACATGCCTCGTGGTTCTCTTGATATTCCTATATATGTGTCTATACATGTTGGCGATTCTGTTGTGGTAGATCATATGTATCGGTCTTATGTGTTTACTGTTGGGGTTATGAGACTAGAGTTGATCTTTATTGCTCAATATGATTGATTTTTGAGGTTATCTTGGGTATGGACTGGTTATCTCTGTGCCACGATATTCTTGATTGTCACGCTACGACCGTGATATTTTTTATGCTAGGGTTGCTAAGGGTAGAATGGAAGGGTTCTGTTGGTCACACTCCTAGTAGAGTGATTTGTTTTTTGAAGGCTCAACGGATGGTTGAGAAGGGGTATTTGGCATATCTTGCCTTTGTGAGGGATGTTAGTGCTGATACTCCTATTGCAATTCAGTTGCAGTGGTGAGGAAGTTTCCAAATGTGTTTCCTACAGACCTGCTGGGCATGCCACCCCACATGGATATTGATTTCGGTATTGGCATAGTGTCGGTCATGCAGCCTATCTCTATTCCTCCGTATCGCATGGCTCCAGCAGAATTGAAGGAATTGAAGGAACAGTTATATGGGTTGTTGGATAAGGGTTTGATCAAGCTTAGTGTGTCACCGTTGGGCGCACCAGTGCTATTTATGAAGAAGAAAGATGGCTCCATGAAGATGTGCATTGACTATAGGCAGTTGAACAAGTTTACCATCAAGAATAAGTACCCACTGCCGCGCATTAATGATTTATTTGATCATCTTAAAGTTGCTATGGTGTGTTTCGAAGATTGACTTGCAATCGGGGCATCATCAAGTGAAGATCAGGGCTTCGGACATTCCTTAAATGGCTTTTAGGACCCGTGTGGGCATTTTGAGTTCTTGGTGATGCCTTTTAACATGACTAGTGCCCCATAAGCTATTATGCATTTGATGAACAGTGTGTTTCATCCTTGTTTGGATTCTTTCGTTATTGTGTCCATTGATGATATATCGGTGTATTCCCGAAGTATGGAGGAGCACAACCAGCATTTGAGGATTGTGCTATAGATTATAAGAGAGAAGGAGCTATATGTCAAGTTCTCTAAGTGTGAGTTGGTTGGATTTTGTGCATTCTTGAGCCACGTGGTGTCTAGTGAGGGGATCAAGGTGGATCTGAAGAAGATTGAAGCAGTTCAGAGTTAGCCTAAACTTTTTACCACTACTGAAATCAGGAGTTTCTCAGTTTGGCTAGGTATTACCGTAGGTTTGTGGAGGGGTTTTCGTCTATAGCATCTCCATTGACTAAATTGACTCAGAAGGGCGCTTTAACAAATGGTTGGACGAGTGTAAGTAGAGCTTTTAGAAGCTTAAGACTACTTTGACCACGGCTCTAGTGTTGGTGTTACCTTCCAGGAATTGGTCTTTGGTGTGTGTTGATGCAGGACGGTAGGGTGATTTCTATGCGTCGCACCAGTTAAAGCCCCATGAGAAGAACTATCCGGTCCATGATTTGGAGTTAGCAGCTATTGTACACGCGCTCAAGATTTGGAGGCATTATCTTTGTGATGTGTCTTGTGAGGTGTATACAGATCATCGAAGTCTCTAGCATCTACTTAAATAGAAATATTTGAATTTGAGGCGGTGGAGATGGTTAGAGCTGTTGAAAGATTATGATATCACTATTCTCTGTCATATAGTAAATGCTAATGTGGCTGTAGACGCCGTGAGCAGAAGCGCTGAGAGTATGCCAATAGATTGGTAAGGTTAGATAATTCAAAGCCAAGCAGAGTCCTTGCTTGTGTTGCATCTCGATCGTCCTTGTTTGAGCGTATTATGGTGCGTCGGTATGATGAACCCCACTTCCATGTCCTTAAGGACATGGTGTAGCACGATGATGCTAAGGAGGTGTCTATTGGTGATGATGGGGTATTAAGGCTTTAGGTCCGGATCTATGTTCATAATGTGGGTGGCTTGAGAGAGTTGATTCTTGAGAAGGCTCATAGTTCACGGTATTCCATTCATCTAGGTGCTACGAAGATATATCGTGATATGAAACAGCATTATTGGTGAAGAAGGATGAACAAGACATTGCTAGGCATGTTACACGGTTTTTGAATTGTCAGCAAGCCAAGTATGAGCATCAATGACTGAGCAGCTTGCTTCAGAAGATTGATATACCAGAGTGGGAGTAGGAGCATATCACTATGGATTTCATGGTAAGGTTGCCACAGACTTTGAAGAAGTTTGATACCATTTGCGTCATTGTGGATCGGTTGACCAAATCAGCGCATTTCATTAGGTTATGACTTCCTACACTTCAGAGCAGTTTGCTAGAATCGACATCTTGGAGATTGTTCACTTGCATTGTGTACCTATTTCTGTTATCTCGAATCGCGGTACTCAGTTTACCTCGTATTTCTAGAGAGTTGTGCAGCGTAAGTTGGATATGCAGTTTGAGTTGAGTACAACATTTCACCCTCAGACAGACGATTAGTCCAAGTGAACGATTCAGATCTTGGAGTATATGTTAAGGGCCTGCATTATTGATTTCGGAGGCCAGTGGGATCAGTTTCTACTGTTAGCAGAGTTTGCATATAACAACAACTACCAGTCTAGTATCGGATGGCTCCATACGATGCCTTATATGGGAGGCGATATCGTTCTCCGGTTGGTTGGTTTGAGCCTGGAGAGGCTAGATTATTGGGAACATATTTGGTTCAGGATGCTTTGAAAAAAGTGAAGTTGATTTAGGAGAGGCTTCGCACCGCACAATCCAGGCAGAAGAGTTATGCTGATAAGAAGGCTCATGATGTGGCATTCATGGTGGGTGCGAAGGTCCTACTAAAAGTTTCACTTATGAAGCGCGTGATGAGGTTCGAGAAGAAGGGAAAGTTGAGTCCTCTTATATTTGTCCATTTGAGGTTTTGGAGAGAGTTTGTGAGGTGTCTTACAGGCTGCTTTGCCACCCAACTTGTCGAGAATTCATCCGGTGTTTTATGTTTATATGCTTCAAAAGTACAATGAAAATCTGTCACACGTGTTGGATTTCAGCTCGATACAGTTGGACAAGAATTTGACTTACGATGAGGAGCCGGTGGACCTTTTGGATAAGCAGGTTCGAAAGCTGAGATCGAAAGATATTGCATTAGTAAAGGTTCAATGGAAGGGTCAGCTGTTCGAGGAGGCGACTTGGGAGATTGAGCATGATACGTGGAGCAGATATCCTAACCTTTTTGGCATTTCACGTATGACTCTAAACTCATTCGAGAATGAACGTCTGTTTAAGGGGGAGAGAATGTAATGATCCAACCGATCGCTTTGTGTATTTTAGCCCCTTCCCCTATTTGATGTTCCACGTATGTGTATTTCATGTTTGGTGATTTGTGGGGATGGTTGGGATTGGTTTTGGGAAGGTTTTAGAGTGGATTGAGATACATAGTCTCATTTTGGAAGCTTAAGTTGTATGAGTTGACCAAGGTTTGACTTTTGTGTAAATGACCTCCAATTCGTGTTATGATAGTTCCAATGGATTCGTATGGTGAATTTGTACTTAGGCGTATGTCCATATCTAGATTTGGATTTGGATTTGGATTTGGAGGTTCCTAAGTCGATGTGGCTCTAAATATCGAATGTTGGAAAGTTGAAGGTTTGGAAAGTTCATAAGTTTGACAGTGGGTTGACTTGGAGGCTATCAGGTCAGATTGGTTATATGGGACTTGGGATAGGTCTGTTTAGTCAATTGGAACTTGTGTGCAAAGTTTGAATTCGTTATGGATTGGTTAGGCTTGAATCGGACGCTTGGTTGTGAATGTTTTGAAGTTCTAGAACTTGAAGGAATGCACTATGTAGTTTCTTATTGATTCTTGGCTATGGGTGTTATTTTGATATTTGTAGCTTGTGAGAATATTCGTGTATGGTTTATATACTTGTTGGTGTGATTTGAAGAGTTCCTGGGGGGCTTGAGTGGGTTTCGGACCACCCAGAGCATTTTGAAAAGTTGCAGATTTTGCCGAGGTCAGTTCCTTATTCACGATCACGGAGGCTTGATCGCGATTTCAGAATCTTTTGAGCTGGGCAAGGATATTTTTCTTCATGTCCGTGATTTCTGAGGCTAAATGGACTTCGCGTTCGCAACCTGAGGCGTCGTGTTCGTATATCAATGAGGCCAGTTGAGGAAGGTCAGGTCTTTGGCCTTTGTGTTCACGGGAAGGGGACCGTGTTCGCATAGGCTTGTGTGTTTGGGCGTCGCGATCGTGGGCAGAGGTCTGCATTCACATATGTGTAATTTAAAATTGAGGGTTTTTTGTGCTTCGCAAACGCGAGGCACTGGCCGCATTCGCGAAGGGTACCACTGGACAAAAGTATAAGTGATGTAATTTCGGGACTTAGATCTATTATTTCATATTTTGAGCCCTAAACTTGGATAGGGGCAATTTTTGAAGTGGATTTTCACACAAGGCAAGGGGGTAAATGATTTCTACTTGAATTTAATATTTGATCTTGTTTCCCTGTGGATATTTACATATTGATTATGGGATTTAAAAGATAAATTTGGGAATTTTGACTATTGTTTTGGAGAGTGAAAAATAAAAATTTGAACCCCGATTCGAAGTCAGATTTGGATGAAACTTATATATTTGGACTCGTGTGCTAATTGGGATTTATGACTTTTGTCGGGTTCTAGGATGCAGGCATGGGTTGAAGTTTTGGTTGACTTTGTGTATTTGTATAAAGATTAAAGCTTTATTGTTTGCGGTTATTTATTTTGGCTTTATTTATTTTTATTGAGTTGTTTTTTGCTAGATTCTAGTTGTTCGGAGTCGATTCGCGTGGCAAGGCATTTTTGGAGTATTGAGTTGGTTGCTTGAGGTAACTATCTTACCTAAACTTGGTTGGGAACTAGTTGCATGGGTTATTGGTGTTGGCTACGTGCTAAGGGTGGCATACATGCGAGGGATAGAGCCCATGTGCGTACCCGAGTTTAATTCATGTTCAAGGTAGTATCTAAGCTATATTATGCCTTGTTTTTAATATTTGTGATTCTTTCTATCATGCTTTACATGTTGTACGACTACGTGACTTCGTGAATCGTGTTGGAGATTTTGTGTATGTTAATCTCTTGTTCAAACATGATAACTGTTATGTTGAGGCGTATCCGCCTGATCTAAGTCGTAATTGTACTCTTACACATGCATACACTTGAACATGCTATTTTATCTGTCCAGGAGTACCTCATTTAATGTTCATTGATTGTATGCATATATTCTTGTATATGCTTCTATGTTCAGGACTGGTTTGGCCTCACATGGGTTGTCCATGCGGGTTGAGCTGATTGTGGCACTGAGTTGTCCGTGCGGTTGTTATGGCACATGAGTTATTCATGCACCGTGTGGATAAGAATCCGTAGCCCTAGGGTCGTCCTCTTTTGTTTCTCCTTGATGACGTACAAGCAGTTGTGGAAAACTGATTAGTGTTGGGTCTTTGTATATCTTCTCTATATGCAAATTCATTGGGTGTATACATGAATGTACTGCATATCTCCTCTATATGATGGCTCCATACTTGTCTACATGCCCCTTCATGCATATCTTCTCTATATGCAGTTTCTGTTAATAAAATAATACACGGTATATATCTTCTCTATATCTCTCTCTCTCTGTGATTTGACTTTCCTTTATGCATGTTATCCTGTTTAATGTTCGTGTATATCTTCTCAATGTGCATCATGAGCTTTATTTGTGGTTAGGCATAGAATCTGGTGTTATTACTGCATATTTGGATGTATTCATGACTTGTACAGATTTTTATCATGTGAGTATCATTGATGATTCTTGCGACTTCCTCTCCGAGGTTAGTCATAATACTTACAGAGTACATGAAGTCGGTTGTACTCATACTACACTTTGCACTTACAGTTATACTTGATTTGCATAGAAAGTGAGTTATGAGCCATCATGACTGGATGATGGTTTTGGGTCGTGACAATATGCTGTGAAGTTTCTAATTAGGATTACCTGCTAAGCATCTGATTATATATAAATTATATATGATTTATATAAAAGTCACAAGATAACATTGTTGTAATTCAAAGATTTTTTATGACTCAAATGATCCTTTAGACATATGGAAATTGCAATAACAACATCCAGGTTAACTTCCTGTAATGACCCAGTCGGTCGTTTTGTGTATTTAAGTCATGCCCCTATTTGATAGTTTTCGTATGTGTGTTTGTGATTTTGTGACTTGTAGGGGTGGTTGGTTTGGCTTCGGGAAGGTTTTGGAGTGAATTAAGACACCTAGTCTCATTTTGGAAGCTTAAGTTGTAAGAGTTGACCTAGATTTGATTTTTGTTTAAACGACCTTTGGATTGGTGTTTTGATGGTTCCAATAGCTTTGTATGATGATTTGGACTTTTGTGTATGTTCGAAATTCAACAATGCTGCTTCAAATCATGATACATCTTCGTAGTACCTAGATGAATAGAATACCTTGAGCTGTGCACTTGCTCAAGAATCAACTCCCTTAAGTCATTCATATTAGGAACAAAAATTCGACCCTAAAGTCACAACACACCATCATTACCAATGACCACCTCCTTAGCACCACCTTGCAACACCGTCTCCATAAGGACAAGAAAATGGGGATCATCATACTGGTGAGCCTTAGTGCGCTCAAATAACGATGATTGCGGAATAACACAAGCAAGAACTCTGCTGGGCTAAAAAATATCCAATCTCACAAATCTATTGGCCAAAGTCTGAACATCCATAGCTAGAGGCCTCTCAAACGTTGCAATAAATACCAAACATCCCATACTCTTTGCCTTCCTACTCAAAGCATCTGCCACCATATTTGCCTTAACCAAATGATACAAGATAGTGATATCATATTCCTTCAACAACTCCAACCACCTCCGTGGCCTCAAATTCACATCCTTTTGCTTGAACAAGTGCTGAATACATCTATGATCAGTATAAACTTCACATGACACACCAACACAAGTAATGCCTCCAAATCATAAGTGCATGCACAACAACTGCTAATTCCAAATCATGAACTCGATAATTCCTCTCATGGAGCTTCCACTGGCATGATGCATAGGCAATCACCCTATCGTCCTGCATCTACACACAACCAAGACCAATATGTGATGCATCACATTAAACTATATAGATCTCTCATCATGAGTGCAATACCAAAACTAGAGTTGTAGTCAAAGTAGTCTTAAGCTTCTTAAAACTCTCTTGACACTAATCAAAGTCATTCTGAAGTCAACTTAGTCAATGGTGCTGCAATAGATGAGAATCCTTCCACAAAGCGACGATAGTAACTAA
Organism: Nicotiana obtusifolia; assembly: GCA_002018475.1. Lineage (NCBI taxonomy): Eukaryota > Viridiplantae > Streptophyta > Magnoliopsida > Solanales > Solanaceae > Nicotiana > Nicotiana obtusifolia. The sequence goes on from MCJB01028028.1 coordinate 129,151, forward strand.
CCAAACCCAAGAAACTGCTGATCTCTATAGTTGTAGAAGGTCTAGGCCAACTCTAAACTGCCTCAATCTTCTTCGGACCACCTTTATCCTATCACTAGACACCACGAGGCATAAGAATTCCACTGAGTCCAACAAAAAATCGTATTTGGAGAACTTAGCATACAACTTTTTCTCCCTAATAATTTGAAGCACAATCGTCAAATGTTGCTCGTGCTCCTCCCTACTACAGGAATACACCAAGATATCATCAATGAATACGATGATAAAAGAATTCAAATAAGGCTGGACCACATTGTTCGTCAAATGAATGAAAGGTGCTGGGGCATTAGTCATTCGAAATGACTTCAACCAACACTCATGATACCCATAACGAGTCCTAAAAGTCGTCTTAGGGATGTCTGAAGCCCTAATTATTAACTGGTGGTAACCTGATATCAAATAAATCTTCGAGAACACCCTAGCACCCTGAAGCTGATCAAAAAAATCATAAATACGAGGCAATGGATACTTCTTCTTGATAATGACCTTATTAAACTTCCTATAATCAATACATATCATCATAGAGCCACCATTCTTCTTCATAAACAACATGGTTCACCCCAAGGAGAAACAGCCAACCTGATGAATCCCTTATCCTGCAACTCTTGCAACTGCTCCTTCAACTCAGTTGGAGCCATACAGTACAATGGAATAGATGTGGACTGAGTGCTCAACACTAAATCAATGCCATAATCAATATTCTTCGGGTGGCATGCCCGGTAAGTCTACAAGGAACACATCCGAAACTCACTCATAGTGGGGGTCTTAACACAAGTATTTCTAACAAAACCAGATATGCCAAATACCTCTTCTCAACCATTCACTGGGCCTTCAAAAATGAAATCAACCTACTAGGATTATGACCAAGAAAACTCCCTCCATTCTAACCTTGGTAACCCCAGCATAGCTAATGTCACAGTCTTAGCATGATAATCAAGAATAGCAGATGCGGAGATAGGAAATTAATACCCAAAATTACATCAAAGTCTACATACTCAGCAACAGAAGGTCAACTCTAGTCTCACAACCCTCAATAGTAACCACACAGGACCAATAAACACGATCCACCACAATAGAATCACTAACAAGTATAGATACATGAATAGAATATCAAGAAAATGACGAGGCATATACAATTAAGGAGAAAAATATGATGAAACATATGAAATAGGTAAATCAGGGTTAGAACAACAAAAAAGCATCTCTATGATAAACTAAAACCATACCTAAGATCACTGCATCTAAGGCCACCACCTCTGATTTACCCCAAAACGCATAGCAATGAGCCTGACTACCATTACTATGTTCTCCACCAACCTGGGCCCCTCCTCACATTCTCTGGCTGTCTGACCTCCTTCTCTATTGGCTGGGCTAAGGGTGAAACAACTGGTGTACGGACCATGGGCTGAGAAATTTGCAGAGCTGCGCCTCTAAAAAATCTGGTACAATACCTCCTCACGTGGGAAAACTCTCCACTCTCATAGAAACCTCTAGCTGATGGAGGTTGTTGAACCTAAATCTGCCCTTGACGGCTCAAATACCCGCTGCAAGAACCCTGAGCAGATGGAGCACGGTACGAACTCACTGGGAGAGCACTGAAGAAAGATGGAACTGGAGTGCTAAAAGACGGTCGAGGCGTTGCACCTTAGATACTTGTTGTGTAGAATAAGCTGACCTACCATGATAGCTCCTAAAAAAATGACCCCTACATCCAAATAAGTTACCCCCGAAAGTACCTGAACAATGAGGCCTCTTGTCCCTCACTATAGCCTCTCTCCCCTGAATACAATACGCTCAATTCTCCAAGCTATCTCCACAACCTGGTGAAAATTAGTCCCAATCTCTGACTCTCGGGCCATAGCATTCTGATATTATAAGTCAAACCCTTAATGAATCGCCTCACCTTCTCTGTCTCGGTGGGGGTCATGAAAGCAGCATGATGAGACAACTCTACGTATATCATCTCATACTCAGTAATAGTCATGGATCCTACTAAAGTTGCTCAAATTGGGCTCTTAACTCATCCCTTCTGGTGAGTGGGATATCCCCTCCAAAACAAGTTTGAGAACTGAGTCCAAGCAAGAGGAGATGAACCTGCTGCCCTAACTAGCTCATAAGTCTGCCACTATCTCCTAGTTGCCCCTCTCAAATAGTTGTGAAGTCCACCCCATTAGACTCTACCATGCCCAAGTTGCGAAGCATCTGATGACATCTATCTACAAAGTCCTGAGCATCCTCTAAAGCGTCACCATCAAAGTGAGTAGATGTAACTTCTGAAACCTCTCAAGCATCTCTACTCCTCAATAGTCATAGCAGGCTCAACCACATGTTTAGCTATCACAATAGGCATATCACCATCAACTAGAAATGCTCTCGGCATTTGTACCACTTTTGGTACCTACTCTGAAGTACGAGTGATAGGGGTATAGGCTCCCCCTTCTAGTCTGAAATGCGGGTGGGGACAATGAGACCATGCCAGCCTGAGTCAGAGCATCAATAAAGCTTACCACCTTTGCTATAGCCTCTTAGAATACCGGTGCATCAATAAAACCCTCTGGATACAGAGTTTGTACTAAAGCCTCGACATGATCATCCATGACCTGATCCACCACCTGATCTACACGTAGGTCCGCTGACACTTTTCTGGCACGACCACGAGATGCGGTAGTTGCTTTACCCCGAGCTGCGACCGGGCGACACCTGGCCCTACCTCGAATGCTACTCCTGACTATAGTTGGTGGTACTGTCTTACTCTCACTTGTTTTTGCTTCCGAAGCGGGAATCCTCACCATCTATGAGAGATTAGAAGAGAGAGATTTAGATTCAGGCAATAAACAACGCACAACAAGGAATCAAGAAGGGGAAGGTTCCTAAAGACCTAAAGCCTCTCGCAGATAGATACTGCTATCTCTATATCAATCCACAAGACTCTACTAGGCCTGCTCATGACTTGTGAGACCCTTAGAAATGTAGAACTATAATACCAACTTGGCACGATCCAAATTCCTATCAAAAGCTGTAATAGCTCCTAACTTGTTTGCTAGGCAAGCGAACACATAACTACAATAATATGAATAGATAATTAAGCCTTTAACAGAATTATGATATTAATAAGAATGCAGACATAGTCTCAAAACCAATAGCAGAGACACAAATATCAAAGACATGATCTAAACACGACCACAACAGTCTAATAACTCCCAAAATCCGGTGTCACAATAACACAGGCATCTAATAAAGAGTAAAGTGTATCATCTAAATGACAACATTTGTCTTAATAGAGTAAATGGACATGTATATATAAATGGGAAAGGGGGACTCCATGTGGTGCAAACACGAAGTCTCCACTGCAAGCTCCTACGAGGCTGAATGGCTATGACTAGTACCGGCTTCTGAATATGCACAAGAATATTTAGAAGTGTAGTATGAGTACAAAATCACGATACTCAGTAAGTATGAAGTCTAACCTTGAAGAAATAGTGACGAGGGGTCGGCCACTTACTAAATGGTGAAAGCATAAATAGAACAAGAAATAATGCATGGTATCATAAAATAGGTACCAAAGGTAAAGGCAAAGTGAAACTGGAATTTAGGCATACTTTTCATGCAAATGAGGTAAATCACAATGTCAAATACCTCAGTTCTTTTCATAACCATGATATGAATCAATCAACATTTATATAAAATCTACTGCATAAACCGAAGATGCAAATTCATGCCCATAATCCACTTTCAATACCTCATCGCACAAATCCATGTGTCTGACACTGGCCAAGTGTCTAAACTAAGCACCAATCTGGGTACCTATGCTCACAGGGACCAAAGTAACATGGGTAATCACCTGACTCCAGAGGAACCGATCCATATCCATGTGCTGCTGCAGCTTGCAACTCGATCCAATCATAATCAATCCATATTCATATCCGCAAACAATGTCCATAGTGCCAAATTCCTCAACTTTCCTCAATAACCAACTCTCCAACTCATGAATGTGAATATCAGATAATGTGTTAAAGATGCACCAGGATAATATAATAGATGGTTATGGCTAATAATGAAATTCAACTTTTTATTACAGTTAAATTATGCTCATTTAATATTCTTAAGTGCGATCAGGATATCAAATATGAGCAACAAGAGCCAATAATCACTAAATTGTAAGTTAAGTAAAGCTAGAACATAATTATGCCCAAATCAACAAGCGAAAACCCTAAACATGATTGCTAATCATATATAAATTTCATCCAGTTATCATAATATGAATAAACAATTAACAAGACCAAATAAGGAAAATTATAAGCCTAACGTTATCCGGCTAAGGGCTTAACCTAGCTACACATATATGCCTGTCACCTCGTATATACGAAGTACCTAAATCAAGCAACAAGTAGCGGATAAATCACCTATGAGAAGAATTTCCTCTTACAAGGATAGACAAGAAACTTACCTCCACCCGAGAACACCTTCAACCTTTCAAAATAACTTTTTCCTTAAAATTCATCTCCAAGCGACTCGAATCTAGTCAAATATTATTTAATAAAGTAAAATATAATAGTAATCAACCCAAAGAATAAAATTCCAATCTTTAATAAATCCCCAAAAGTCAACATAAGTCAAACCGCGCCCACATGATCAAAATCAGAGTCAAGAGTATCCTGACTATCCATAACCTTGCGAGTCCAAATATATAATTAGATTCTAAAACCAAGTCCAAATTGACCCTCAAATCCCCAAAATACACTCTTATATTTTAGGCAAACCCAAAATTCTCTTGTTCAAATCCATATTTTGATGTTAGATCAAGTGTTAGTTCCATGTAAAATGCATAGATTTAGTGCAGAATCACTTACCGCCAAGCTTATGTGTGAAACCCTAACTTAAAACTCCTCAAAATAAGCTCCAAAAGATGGAAAATAAAATAAAAAATAATAAAATTTGACCTTAAATAATCCATGCCAAAAAAATTGCCCAACACTGCAAAACCATTAAGCGGTAGTGAAATCCACTCCCTGGTACGCGGAATCCATGGTGGATTTATCTAGCACTAACCTTCTAGCCATCGCGAAACCGATATACATATAGGCCCATAGGTCCATTATGTGGTCCAGAAATGGTACAATCTACAATCCTCTACCATCTCAAAATTGATGTGCGAGCCGCAGAACCATTCTCTGGTCTGCGAAGCCCATCGTGAATCCAACCTGACAATAGTCAATTTCTGCAATCTCATTTCGAATGCGCAAAAACTCACCCGAGCCCCTCGGTACCCAATTTAATCGTACTAACAAGTTCATAAATACTATCAGTGCCTATCCAAGGCCTCAGAACACATCTGAAAATATCACAACAAAGAGTCGAGGATCAGACCGAATAGAGTTTCTCTTAAATTCATAAACTTCAAAACTTCCAACCAAGCATCTGATTCCCACTTAAACACTTCGAATCTCAATTAAATTTTGCACAAAAGTTCCTTTCAACTATGTGGACCTATCCAAGGTCTCAAAATCAAAGTTGGGATAAGGTAACACCAAAGTTAATTATCGGTCGAACCTACAAATTCTCCAAATTGCCAACTTTATGCAAATAGAGCCAAAACCTCCAAATCCATATCCGAAGAGTTTCTCTTAAATTCATAAACTTCAAAACTTCCAACCAAGCGTCTGATTCCCACTTAAAACTTCGAATCTCAATTAAATTTTGCACACAAGTTCCTTTCAACTATGTGGACCTATCCAAGGTCTCAAAATCAAAGTTGGGATAAGGTAACACCAAAGTTAATTATCGGTCAAACCTACAAATTCTCCAATTCTTCAAATTGCCAACTTTATGCAAATAGAGCGAAAACCTCCAAATCCATATCCGAACATATGCAAGTCCAAAATTACCACATGGACCTATTGCAACCAACAAATTATAAATTCGAAGTCGTTTACTCAAAAGTCAAACCTTGGCCAACTCTAGCAACTTACGCTTCCAAAATGAGACAAAGCATTCCACTCACTCTCAAACCTTCCCGAAACCAAACCAACCATCATAGCAAGTCATAAAACAATAAATAAACGTACGAAAATCATCAAATAGGGAAACATGCTCAAATACGCAAATGACCTGCCGGATCGTTACAAAGAATATTAACCAAGTTGCACCCTATATCTCCTAACCCTAGCAATAATTGAAGTAAAATATTTTCCTTTGATCTTTTAAAGAAGTAAAATTTACTTCCAAAAGTACTTCTTTAAATTTTGGCCCTGGCCCTCTTTTCCACTATATAAATATGAATACCGGGTTGGTATTACACGCCATATGGTGGATCGATATCTATTGCTAATCTGAAATTTCATATTAATTTTCTCGGAAATTTGCCTCTTTGGTGAAGGTTTTATTCAATTAACAAAAAAAAAGTTGAAAAATTACTTATATATGATTATGAAAAGAGTTTATGTAATATATACTGTCAGTGTGCAATTTTTACACTATCAAGTGACTTTATCATGTGCCCCTAGAAACGTATAGGAAGATTTTTTCTCACGCTCCTCGTCTAGCACCCAAGAACGAAAGAGCTAACACTCAGGTTGTTGAATGATCTAGGATCAGAAGTACAGTAACCGCGAGAATCTTTTCTAACCTATGTAGAAATTATTTTTAATTGTATGAGATAATACTACAAGAAATTATTTTTAATTCTATAAGTTTGTTGTTGATTTCATCCCATAGTAGTGCCTACACAATAACTTGAAGGAATACTCAGGTTAACAAGTTATTCAGAAGATCAGATCATGGCACCATATATTTATTGCAAAATTGCTGCCAAAATCTTCATTATTGCCAACATTGTGGGATAACTTTGGGCGGTAGGGATATGGAGCAAGTAGACGATATATATATATATATATATATATATAAATTTCAAAGAACTAAAACAAAAATACCCATTATTTTAATCATGGTTAACACCTAACTTTAGCTAATTAAATATTATCCATTGATTGTAAAATAGGACATGTGCCATTCGTCCAAATAAGAATTTGAAGAAATTGAGATTTGGAAATGCAGAGGAGCCCAAAGATCTCCCATAAACTTTTCCTTTTTAAGATGACAAAGGGATCATACTGTCAACAGTATTTTCTTTCCTTTTTTTTTTTTTGGTTAAAATAGAATATCCAGTAAACACTGAAGTAAAACATGCCATAATAGAAGTTTTCCTAGTAGTGGTGGTCCTATTACAATCCCTCTCCAGTAGTGATGTATACGGTCGAAATCGGCCTCGACTATTGCATGACAGATTGGGTTCAGAACGCGAGGGTTTGAAGATCCACCCCGAGTCTCATCGAACCAGAACATGAGGTTAGAATGTCCGTACCCAAGAACATTGAGTCCATGATCCCGGAATCGACCCCGACCCCGAATAAGCTCGAGGAAACACTGCCGGTATAACCAACTGAAGACCGAAATAATGGAATGCCAAAATATCCGTAACCGGTCGGATATCACGGTGGGTATCTCGACACGTATCAATAAGGAACCAGCAAATCAGCAAACCAGGAGATTTTTACCTTTTAGAGAATTTTACCTAAAGCAGAACTCCCCTACTATATAAAGGGGGTCTGATTACTTGTAAAAATCATGGTAACACGCATCCCAAAGCAATATATTATTATTTTCCTTAAGTTCTTATCATTCTCTTGTTGTTCTGTTCTGATATCAATCAAAGCACTTTTGGCTCGAGGGTGGCTAACAAAGCTAAGACTGTTCAACTTGTTTGGTTTGCATTTACTTATCCGTTGCTTATCTCAATTACAATCTGATTTATTTTTTTGTGTCAAGTTAAATCACATATCCTTAAAACTACTTACAAATTCAATTGTTATCCGATTTTGAGGGTAAAAAGTTTGGCGCCCACCGTAGGGCCAAGGATAATAGTGGTTACTTGATACAAATCTCCATAACATACACTACTTTACGCTTGCTCTTTGAAGTGAGTCTGATTTCAGGTTAAAACATAAAATGTCGAACTCTTAATCAGTGCCCCTACATGTTGACACGAGTCCGGTCATCACGGTTAAAATAACAACATAGTGCCCGGTAACGAGGTACCGCCTGCTGATCACGTTGAAATTCCGGTCGCAGACCCAATTGAAGCTAATTCACATGTGGTTATTGACACGAACCTGCCAACTGATCCCGAAAATAGCTTCCATGGTGGAGCCCGATCAGCGGCTCAAAATACGCAAAATGTTGGTGGAGATGGAATCAGTTTAAGGGTGATCTTTGAAATGTTGCAAGCTCAACAAGCAGCGATAGCCAGTTAAACACACCGAGCAAAGTCGAGCCCGATCCGCCCTGAGAAGTTACATGCAGGGACTAACTGGTTGCAGAAGGATCTAACGAGAGCGAATCGGGGGCTAACCCCGAGATCATAAAAAATGCTCAAGGAACTAACAAAACAAATAGAGTCAGGGGAAAAAAATCGAAGCTAATGACAAAAAAAGTGGAAACCTATAATTCCTGGGTAGACCAGATCCCAGGAGCACTGCCGATATTGAAAAGCCTAGATTCTAAGAAGTTCGTGCAAAAACCTTTCCCTCCGAGCGCGGTTCCGAAGTCGATCCCTAAGAAATTCCGTATGCCCGAGATACCTAAGTATAACTGAACGACCGACCCGAATGAGCATGTAATTTCTTACACATGTGACATCAAAGGAAACGACTTGGAGGATGATCAGATCGATTCTGTTCTGCTAAACAAATTGAAGAGACCCTGTCAAAGGGAGCTATGATATGGTATCACAACTTACCTCCTAATTCTATTGACTCATTTGCTATGCTTGTAGATTCTTTCGTGAAAGAACATGCTGGTGCCATCAAGGTCGAGACCAGGAAGTCAGACCTTTTCAAAGTAAGATGCTTAGAGAGTTCGTGTCCCGATTTCAGATGGAACGGATGGACCTACCGCCAGTTGCTGATGATTGGGATGTTCAAGCAACTCAGGGACTCAATATTCGAAGCTCAGTGGCTTCACAGTAGTTGAAGCAGAACCTGACAGAATATTCAACTGTTACCTGGGCCAACGTACATAACCGGTATCGATCGAAAATCAGAGTCGAAGATGATCAACTTTGGGCCCCTTTGGGGTCTGTTTATCCTGTCAGAACCGTTGATAGAGCCAAGAGAGACATCAACCGTGAGCCAAGATCGAGCATAGATCGCTATCAACCGTACAATGGGGATCGAAGAGGTAACGGATCTGGGAGAAATCTCATACGAGGCAAAAGGAGAAACGATCGAGATCAACACAGTCGGGGACTCATGAGTAAAATTAGCTTTGACAGGCTCATCGAGCCTGAGGAATCACCGAGGTTATTAGAATACAACTTTAACGTTGACGCTGTCTCCATCGTATCAGGTATAGGACATATCAAGGACACCAAATGGCCTCGACCATTATAATTCGATCCGTCCCAGATGGATCCTAACCAGATTTGTAAATATCACGGCACTCACGGCCATAGAACGAAGGATTGCCGACAATTAAGAGAGGAAGTAGCCCGATTATTCAACAAAGGGCATCTTCAAAAATTCTTGAGCGACCGAGTAAAAAATCATTTTAGGAATAGGGATTCAAATAAGCAGGACGACCAAGAAGGACCTCAACACGTCATTAACATGATTATCGGTAGGGTCAATGTTCCTCAGGGGCCGATGTTGAAACGCACCAAAGTATCCATCACAAAGGAGAAACGGACTTGAGATTAAATACCGGAATGAACCTTGTCTTTCAACGTCGAGGACGCAGAAGGAATCGTGTAACCCCATAATGATGCACCGGTAATATCTGTACTCATAAATAAATCCCGAGATAAACGTGTGTTGATTGACCCCGGTAGCTCCGCCAATATTATCCGATCGAGGGTCGTGGAGCAACTCGATCTACAAGACCAAATCGTGCCTGCAGTCTAAGTTCTAAACAGTTTCAACATGCCATGTGAAACCACTAAGGGCGAGATAATATTACAAGTAAACACCGTCGGGACCATCCAAGAAACTAATTTAATATGATCGAAGAAGACATGAGGTACAACGCTATATTCGGAAGGCCATAGGTTCACAACATGAGGGTAGTGCCTTCGACACTGCACCAGGTGTGAGCACGTGATTTTTGCCTTGTCCAAAATACTCCTATAAAAATCAATAAATATTTTTTAATTGATTGTTGGCCATTTTAGGAATTCTATTAGATTTTAATTACTCATATCTAATTATTAATTAATTAATTAATGAAAATACCAAAATATCATGCATTGCATTTTAGGATTTACTTTACATTTTTAGGATTGAAGTGGTAATTAATTGTTTTACATAATTGAAAACCATAAAAAATGAGTCATTTTATAATTTAATCTTTAATTCTTAGGTTCAAAAGTTATTTTAATGAATAGATAATTCTGAACAATTTTTTGCATGTTTTAGGTGAATTAAGATTTTAGTTGCTAAGTTTTCTAGTTTTAAAATTAAATTAATAAAAGAGAAATGAAAACAGAAGTAAAATCGGACTGGACCATTGCCCAAATAATCAACTGGCCCATTTGTTTGTTAAAACCATCCACCGGCCCAACACCCTCAG